>NEEC01000177.1:0-43499 GCA_002189035.1 Utricularia gibba | reverse complement strand
TTGTCCCGTTCTAGGTGCCCCCCAAGACCGCCTCCTCAAGTATAAAGTAAGTTGTTGAAAAAATCATGTGGGGTGCACGTGACATCTTACTTTAAACAAATGCATCATTATTTTCGTCGACTCGCACCCGGTTGGGCTCATGAGCCGGACCGAACGCAGCGCCGGACCAAGTGCCCAGTGAGAGTGGCCGACACAAAACGAGAAGTTGTTCCTTGAAAAACCTTGTAGGAAGCCCTGAAAACCGAACGTTAATAAGTGCATCGCTTTAGTTGCCAGGCTACAACTAACTTTCGGCCCTAACCACCTGACCTTTGTCCCGTTCTAGGTGCCCCAAGACCGCCTCCTCAAGTATAAAGTAAGTTGTTGAAAAAATCATGTGGGTGCACGTGACATCTTACTTTAAACAAATGCATCATTATTTTCGTCGACTCGCACCCGGTTGGGCTCATGAGCCGGACCGAACGCAGCGCCGGACCAAGTGCCAGTGAGAGTGGCCGACACAAAACGAGAAGTTGTTCCTTAAAAACCTTGTAGGAAGCCCCTGAAAACCGAACGTTAATAAGTGCATCGCTTTAGTTGCCAGGCTACAACTAACTTTCGGCCCTAACCCAACTGACCTTTGTCCGTTCTAGGTGCCCCCCAAGACCGCCTCCTCAAGTATAAAGTAAGTTGTTGAAAAAATCATGTGGGGTGCACGTGACATCTTACTTTAAACAAATGCATCATTATTTTCGTCGACTCGCACCCGGTTGGGCTCATGAGCCGGACCGAACGCAGCGCCGGACCAAGTGCCCAGTGAGAGTGGCCGACACAAAACGAGAAGTTGTTCCTTGAAAAACCTTGTAGGAAGCCCCTGAAAACCGAACGTTAATAAGTGCATCGCTTTAGTTGCCAGGCTACAACTAACTTTCGGCCCTAACCCAACCTGACCTTTGTCCCGTTCTAGGTGCCCCCAAGACCGCCTCCTCAAGTATAAAGTAAGTTGTTGAAAAAATCATGTGGGGTGCACGTGACATCTTACTTTAAACAAATGCATCATTATTTTCGTCGACTCGCACCCGGTTGGGCTCATGAGCCGGACCGAACGCAGCGCCGGACCAAGTGCCCAGTGAGAGTGGCCGACACAAACGAGAAGTTGTTCCTTGAAAAACCTTGTAGGAAGCCCCTGAAAACCGAACGTTAATAAGTGCATCGCTTTAGTTGCCAGGCTACAACTAACTTTCGGCCCTAACCCAACCTGACCTTTGTCCCGTTCTAGGTGCCCCCAAGACCGCCTCCTCAAGTATAAAGTAAGTTGTTGAAAAAATCATGTGGGGTGCACGTGACATCTTACTTTAAACAAATGCATCATTATTTTCGTCGACTCGCACCCGGTTGGGCTCATGAGCCGGACCGAACGCAGCGCCGGACCAAGTGCCCAGTGAGAGTGGCCGACACAAAACGAGAAGTTGTTCCTTGAAAAACCTTGTAGGAAGCCCCTGAAAACCGAACGTTAATAAGTGCATCGCTTTAGTTGCCAGGCTACAACTAACTTTCGGCCCTAACCCAACCTGACCTTTGTCCGTTCTAGGTGCCCCCAAGACCGCCTCCTCAAGTATAAAGTAAGTTGTTGAAAAAATCATGTGGGGTGCACGTGACATCTTACTTTAAACAAATGCATCATTATTTTCGTCGACTCGCACCCGGTTGGGCTCATGAGCCGGACCGAACGCAGCGCCGGACCAAGTGCCCAGTGAGAGTGGCCGACACAAAACGAGAAGTTGTTCCTTGAAAAACCTTGTAGGAAGCCCCTGAAAACCGAACGTTAATAAGTGCATCGCTTTAGTTGCCAGGCTACAACTAACTTTCGGCCCTAACCCAACCTGACCTTTGTCCCGTTCTAGGTGCCCCCCAAGACCGCCTCCTCAAGTATAAAGTAAGTTGTTGAAAAAATCATGTGGGGTGCACGTGACATCTTACTTTAAACAAATGCATCATTATTTTCGTCGACTCGCACCCGGTTGGGCTCATGAGCCGGACCGAACGCAGCGCCGGACCAAGTGCCCAGTGAGAGTGGCCGACACAAAACGAGAAGTTGTTCCTTGAAAAACCTTGTAGGAAGCCCCTGAAAACCGAACGTTAATAAGTGCATCGCTTTAGTTGCCAGGCTACAACTAACTTTCGGCCCTAACCCAACCTGACCTTTGTCCCGTTCTAGGTGCCCCCAAGACCGCCTCCTCAAGTATAAAGTAAGTTGTTGAAAAAATCATGTGGGGTGCACGTGACATCTTACTTTAAACAAATGCATCATTATTTTCGTCGACTCGCACCCGGTTGGGCTCATGAGCCGGACCGAACGCAGCGCCGGACCAAGTGCCAGTGAGAGTGGCCGACACAAAACGAGAAGTTGTTCCTTGAAAAACCTTGTAGGAAGCCCTGAAAACCGAACGTTAATAAGTGCATCGCTTTAGTTGCCAGGCTACAACTAACTTTCGGCCCTAACCCAACCTGACCTTTGTCCCGTTCTAGGTGCCCCCAAGACCGCCTCCTCAAGTATAAAGTAAGTTGTTGAAAAAATCATGTGGGGTGCACGTGACATCTTACTTTAAACAAATGCATCATTATTTTCGTCGACTCGCACCCGGTTGGGCTCATGAGCCGGACCGAACGCAGCGCCGGACCAAGTGCCAGTGAGAGTGGCCGACACAAAACGAGAAGTTGTTCCTTGAAAAACCTTGTAGGAAGCCCCTGAAAACCGAACGTTAATAAGTGCATCGCTTTAGTTGCCAGGCTACAACTAACTTTCGGCCCTAACCCAACCTGACCTTTGTCCGTTCTAGGTGCCCCCCAAGACCGCCTCCTCAAGTATAAAGTAAGTTGTTGAAAAAATCATGTGGGGTGCACGTGACATCTTACTTTAAACAAATGCATCATTATTTTCGTCGACTCGCACCCGGTTGGGCTCATGAGCCGGACCGAACGCAGCGCCGGACCAAGTGCCCAGTGAAGTGGCCGACACAAAACGAGAAGTTGTTCTTGAAAAACCTTGTAGGAAGCCCCTGAAAACCGAACGTTAATAAGTGCATCGCTTTAGTTGCCAGGCTACAACTAACTTTCGGCCCTAACCCAACCTGACCTTTGTCCCGTTCTAGGTGCCCCCAAGACCGCCTCCTCAAGTATAAAGTAAGTTGTTGAAAAAATCATGTGGGGTGCACGTGACATCTTACTTTAAACAAATGCATCATTATTTTCGTCGACTCGCACCCGGTTGGGCTCATGAGCCGGACCGAACGCAGCGCCGGACCAAGTGCCCAGTGAGAGTGGCCGACACAAAACGAGAAGTTGTTCCTTGAAAAACCTTGTAGGAAGCCCCTGAAAACCGAACGTTAATAAGTGCATCGCTTTAGTTGCCAGGCTACAACTAACTTTCGGCCCTAACCCAACCTGACCTTTGTCCCGTTCTAGGTGCCCCCAACCGCCTCCTCAAGTATAAAGTAAGTTGTTGAAAAAATCATGTGGGGTGCACGTGACATCTTACTTTAAACAAATGCATCATTATTTTCGTCGACTCGCACCCGGTTGGGCTCATGAGCCGGACCGAACGCAGCGCCGGACCAAGTGCCCAGTGAGAGTGGCCGACACAAAACGAAGTTGTTCCTTGAAAAACCTTGTAGGAAGCCCCTGAAACCGAACGTTAATAAGTGCATCGCTTTAGTTGCCAGGCTACAACTAACTTTCGGCCCTAACCCAACCTGACCTTTGTCCCGTTCTAGGTGCCCCCCAAGACCGCCTCCTCAAGTATAAAGTAAGTTGTTGAAAAAATCATGTGGGGTGCACGTGACATCTTACTTTAAACAAATGCATCATTATTTTCGTCGACTCGCACCCGGTTGGGCTCATGAGCCGGACCGAACGCAGCGCCGGACCAAGTGCCCAGTGAGAGTGGCCGACACAAAACGAGAAGTTGTTCCTTGAAAAACCTTGTAGGAAGCCCCTGAAAACCGAACGTTAATAAGTGCATCGCTTTAGTTGCCAGGCTACAACTAACTTTCGGCCCTAACCCAACCTGACCTTTGTCCCGTTCTAGGTGCCCCCCAAGACCGCCTCCTCAAGTATAAAGTAAGTTGTTGAAAAAATCATGTGGGGTGCACGTGACATCTTACTTTAAACAAATGCATCATTATTTTCGTCGACTCGCACCCGGTTGGGCTCATGAGCCGGACCGAACGCAGCGCCGGACCAAGTGCCCAGTGAGAGTGGCCGACACAAAACGAGAAGTTGTTCCTTGAAAAACCTTGTAGGAAGCCCCTGAAAACCGAACGTTAATAAGTGCATCGCTTTAGTTGCCAGGCTACAACTAACTTTCGGCCCTAACCCAACCTGACCTTTGTCCCGTTCTAGGTGCCCCCCAAGACCGCCTCCTCAAGTATAAAGTAAGTTGTTGAAAAAATCATGTGGGGTGCACGTGACATCTTACTTTAAACAAATGCATCATTATTTTCGTCGACTCGCACCCGGTTGGGCTCATGAGCCGGACCGAACGCAGCGCCGGACCAAGTGCCCAGTGAGAGTGGCCGACACAAAACGAGAAGTTGTTCCTTGAAAAACCTTGTAGGAAGCCCCTGAAAACCGAACGTTAATAAGTGCATCGCTTTAGTTGCCAGGCTACAACTAACTTTCGGCCCTAACCCAACCTGACCTTTGTCCCGTTCTAGGTGCCCCCAGACCGCCTCCTCAAGTATAAAGTAAGTTGTTGAAAAAATCATGTGGGGTGCACGTGACATCTTACTTTAAACAAATGCATCATTATTTTCGTCGACTCGCACCCGGTTGGGCTCATGAGCCGGACCGAACGCAGCGCCGGACCAAGTGCCCAGTGAGAGTGGCCGACACAAAACGAGAAGTTGTTCCTTGAAAAACCTTGTAGGAAGCCCCTGAAAACCGAACGTTAATAAGTGCATCGCTTTAGTTGCCAGGCTACAACTAACTTTCGGCCCTAACCCAACCTGACCTTTGTCCCGTTCTAGGTGCCCCCCAAGACCGCCTCCTCAAGTATAAAGTAAGTTGTTGAAAAAATCATGTGGGGTGCACGTGACATCTTACTTTAAACAAATGCATCATTATTTTCGTCGACTCGCACCCGGTTGGGCTCATGAGCCGGACCGAACGCAGCGCCGGACCAAGTGCCCAGTGAGAGTGGCCGACACAAAACGAGAAGTTGTTCCTTGAAAAACCTTGTAGGAAGCCCCTGAAAACCGAACGTTAATAAGTGCATCGCTTTAGTTGCCAGGCTACAACTAACTTTCGGCCCTAACCCAACCTGACCTTTGTCCCGTTCTAGGTGCCCCCCAAGACCGCCTCCTCAAGTATAAAGTAAGTTGTTGAAAAAATCATGTGGGGTGCACGTGACATCTTACTTTAAACAAATGCATCATTATTTTCGTCGACTCGCACCCGGTTGGGCTCATGAGCCGGACCGAACGCAGCGCCGGACCAAGTGCCCAGTGAGAGTGGCCGACACAAAACGAGAAGTTGTTCCTTGAAAAACCTTGTAGGAAGCCCCTGAAAACCGAACGTTAATAAGTGCATCGCTTTAGTTGCCAGGCTACAACTAACTTTCGGCCCTAACCCAACCTGACCTTTGTCCCGTTCTAGGTGCCCCCAAGACCGCCTCCTCAAGTATAAAGTAAGTTGTTGAAAAAATCATGTGGGGTGCACGTGACATCTTACTTTAAACAAATGCATCATTATTTTCGTCGACTCGCACCCGGTTGGGCTCATGAGCCGGACCGAACGCAGCGCCGGACCAAGTGCCCAGTGAGAGTGGCCGACACAAAACGAGAAGTTGTTCCTTGAAAAACCTTGTAGGAAGCCCCTGAAAACCGAACGTTAATAAGTGCATCGCTTTAGTTGCCAGGCTACAACTAACTTTCGGCCCTAACCCAACCTGACCTTTGTCCCGTTCTAGGTGCCCCCCAAGACCGCCTCCTCAAGTATAAAGTAAGTTGTTGAAAAAATCATGTGGGGTGCACGTGACATCTTACTTTAAACAAATGCATCATTATTTTCGTCGACTCGCACCCGGTTGGGCTCATGAGCCGGACCGAACGCAGCGCCGGACCAAGTGCCCAGTGAGAGTGGCCGACACAAAACGAGAAGTTGTTCCTTGAAAAACCTTGTAGGAAGCCCCTGAAAACCGAACGTTAATAAGTGCATCGCTTTAGTTGCCAGGCTACAACTAACTTTCGGCCCTAACCCAACCTGACCTTTGTCCCGTTCTAGGTGCCCCCAAGACCGCCTCCTCAAGTATAAAGTAAGTTGTTGAAAAAATCATGTGGGGTGCACGTGACATCTTACTTTAAACAAATGCATCATTATTTTCGTCGACTCGCACCCGGTTGGGCTCATGAGCCGGACCGAACGCAGCGCCGGACCAAGTGCCCAGTGAGAGTGGCCGACACAAAACGAGAAGTTGTTCCTTGAAAAACCTTGTAGGAAGCCCCTGAAAACCGAACGTTAATAAGTGCATCGCTTTAGTTGCCAGGCTACAACTAACTTTCGGCCCTAACCCAACCTGACCTTTGTCCCGTTCTAGGTGCCCCCAAGACCGCCTCCTCAAGTATAAAGTAAGTTGTTGAAAAAATCATGTGGGGTGCACGTGACATCTTACTTTAAACAAATGCATCATTATTTTCGTCGACTCGCACCCGGTTGGGCTCATGAGCCGGACCGAACGCAGCGCCGGACCAAGTGCCCAGTGAGAGTGGCCGACACAAAACGAGAAGTTGTTCCTTGAAAAACCTTGTAGGAAGCCCCTGAAAACCGAACGTTAATAAGTGCATCGCTTTAGTTGCCAGGCTACAACTAACTTTCGGCCCTAACCCAACCTGACCTTTGTCCCGTTCTAGGTGCCCCCCAAGACCGCCTCCTCAAGTATAAAGTAAGTTGTTGAAAAAATCATGTGGGGTGCACGTGACATCTTACTTTAAACAAATGCATCATTATTTTCGTCGACTCGCACCCGGTTGGGCTCATGAGCCGGACCGAACGCAGCGCCGGACCAAGTGCCCAGTGAGAGTGGCCGACACAAAACGAGAAGTTGTTCCTTGAAAAACCTTGTAGGAAGCCCCTGAAAACCGAACGTTAATAAGTGCATCGCTTTAGTTGCCAGGCTACAACTAACTTTCGGCCCTAACCCAACCTGACCTTTGTCCCGTTCTAGGTGCCCCCAAGACCGCCTCCTCAAGTATAAAGTAAGTTGTTGAAAAAATCATGTGGGGTGCACGTGACATCTTACTTTAAACAAATGCATCATTATTTTCGTCGACTCGCACCCGGTTGGGCTCATGAGCCGGACCGAACGCAGCGCCGGACCAAGTGCCCAGTGAGAGTGGCCGACAAAAACGAGAAGTTGTTCCTTGAAAAACCTTGTAGGAAGCCCCTGAAAACCGAACGTTAATAAGTGCATCGCTTTAGTTGCCAGGCTACAACTAACTTTCGGCCCTAACCCAACCTGACCTTTGTCCCGTTCTAGGTGCCCCCAAGACCGCCTCCTCAAGTATAAAGTAAGTTGTTGAAAAAATCATGTGGGGTGCACGTGACATCTTACTTTAAACAAATGCATCATTATTTTCGTCGACTCGCACCCGGTTGGGCTCATGAGCCGGACCGAACGCAGCGCCGGACCAAGTGCCCAGTGAGAGTGGCCGACACAAAACGAGAAGTTGTTCCTTGAAAAACCTTGTAGGAAGCCCCTGAAAACCGAACGTTAATAAGTGCATCGCTTTAGTTGCCAGGCTACAACTAACTTTCGGCCCTAACCCAACCTGACCTTTGTCCCGTTCTAGGTGCCCCCCAAGACCGCCTCCTCAAGTATAAAGTAAGTTGTTGAAAAAATCATGTGGGGTGCACGTGACATCTTACTTTAAACAAATGCATCATTATTTTCGTCGACTCGCACCCGGTTGGGCTCATGAGCCGGACCGAACGCAGCGCCGGACCAAGTGCCCAGTGAGAGTGGCCGACACAAAACGAGAAGTTGTTCCTTGAAAAACCTTGTAGGAAGCCCCTGAAAACCGAACGTTAATAAGTGCATCGCTTTAGTTGCCAGGCTACAACTAACTTTCGGCCCTAACCCAACCTGACCTTTGTCCCGTTCTAGGTGCCCCCCAAGACCGCCTCCTCAAGTATAAAGTAAGTTGTTGAAAAAATCATGTGGGGTGCACGTGACATCTTACTTTAAACAAATGCATCATTATTTTCGTCGACTCGCACCCGGTTGGGCTCATGAGCCGGACCGAACGCAGCGCCGGACCAAGTGCCCAGTGAGAGTGGCCGACACAAAACGAGAAGTTGTTCCTTGAAAAACCTTGTAGGAAGCCCCTGAAAACCGAACGTTAATAAGTGCATCGCTTTAGTTGCCAGGCTACAACTAACTTTCGGCCCTAACCCAACCTGACCTTTGTCCCGTTCTAGGTGCCCCCCAAGACCGCCTCCTCAAGTATAAAGTAAGTTGTTGAAAAAATCATGTGGGGTGCACGTGACATCTTACTTTAAACAAATGCATCATTATTTTCGTCGACTCGCACCCGGTTGGGCTCATGAGCCGGACCGAACGCAGCGCCGGACCAAGTGCCCAGTGAGAGTGGCCGACACAAAACGAGAAGTTGTTCCTTGAAAAACCTTGTAGGAAGCCCCTGAAAACCGAACGTTAATAAGTGCATCGCTTTAGTTGCCAGGCTACAACTAACTTTCGGCCCTAACCCAACCTGACCTTTGTCCCGTTCTAGGTGCCCCCCAAGACCGCCTCCTCAAGTATAAAGTAAGTTGTTGAAAAAATCATGTGGGGTGCACGTGACATCTTACTTTAAACAAATGCATCATTATTTTCGTCGACTCGCACCCGGTTGGGCTCATGAGCCGGACCGAACGCAGCGCCGGACCAAGTGCCCAGTGAGAGTGGCCGACACAAAACGAGAAGTTGTTCCTTGAAAAACCTTGTAGGAAGCCCCTGAAAACCGAACGTTAATAAGTGCATCGCTTTAGTTGCCAGGCTACAACTAACTTTCGGCCCTAACCCAACCTGACCTTTGTCCCGTTCTAGGTGCCCCCCAAGACCGCCTCCTCAAGTATAAAGTAAGTTGTTGAAAAAATCATGTGGGGTGCACGTGACATCTTACTTTAAACAAATGCATCATTATTTTCGTCGACTCGCACCCGGTTGGGCTCATGAGCCGGACCGAACGCAGCGCCGGACCAAGTGCCCAGTGAGAGTGGCCGACACAAAACGAGAAGTTGTTCCTTGAAAAACCTTGTAGGAAGCCCCTGAAAACCGAACGTTAATAAGTGCATCGCTTTAGTTGCCAGGCTACAACTAACTTTCGGCCCTAACCCAACCTGACCTTTGTCCCGTTCTAGGTGCCCCCAAGACCGCCTCCTCAAGTATAAAGTAAGTTGTTGAAAAAATCATGTGGGTGCACGTGACATCTTACTTTAAACAAATGCATCATTATTTTCGTCGACTCGCACCCGGTTGGGCTCATGAGCCGGACCGAACGCAGCGCCGGACCAAGTGCCCAGTGAGAGTGGCCGACACAAAACGAGAAGTTGTTCCTTGAAAAACCTTGTAGGAAGCCCCTGAAAACCGAACGTTAATAAGTGCATCGCTTTAGTTGCCAGGCTACAACTAACTTTCGGCCCTAACCCAACCTGACCTTTGTCCCGTTCTAGGTGCCCCCAAGACCGCCTCCTCAAGTATAAAGTAAGTTGTTGAAAAAATCATGTGGGGTGCACGTGACATCTTACTTTAAACAAATGCATCATTATTTTCGTCGACTCGCACCCGGTTGGGCTCATGAGCCGGACCGAACGCAGCGCCGGACCAAGTGCCCAGTGAGAGTGGCCGACACAAAACGAGAAGTTGTTCCTTGAAAAACCTTGTAGGAAGCCCCTGAAAACCGAACGTTAATAAGTGCATCGCTTTAGTTGCCAGGCTACAACTAACTTTCGGCCCTAACCCAACCTGACCTTTGTCCCGTTCTAGGTGCCCCCAAGACCGCCTCCTCAAGTATAAAGTAAGTTGTTGAAAAAATCATGTGGGGTGCACGTGACATCTTACTTTAAACAAATGCATCATTATTTTCGTCGACTCGCACCCGGTTGGGCTCATGAGCCGGACCGAACGCAGCGCCGGACCAAGTGCCCAGTGAGAGTGGCCGACACAAAACGAGAAGTTGTTCCTTGAAAAACCTTGTAGGAAGCCCCTGAAAACCGAACGTTAATAAGTGCATCGCTTTAGTTGCCAGGCTACAACTAACTTTCGGCCCTAACCCAACCTGACCTTTGTCCCGTTCTAGGTGCCCCCCAAGACCGCCTCCTCAAGTATAAAGTAAGTTGTTGAAAAAATCATGTGGGGTGCACGTGACATCTTACTTTAAACAAATGCATCATTATTTTCGTCGACTCGCACCCGGTTGGGCTCATGAGCCGGACCGAACGCAGCGCCGGACCAAGTGCCCAGTGAGAGTGGCCGACACAAAACGAGAAGTTGTTCCTTGAAAAACCTTGTAGGAAGCCCCTGAAAACCGAACGTTAATAAGTGCATCGCTTTAGTTGCCAGGCTACAACTAACTTTCGGCCCTAACCCAACCTGACCTTTGTCCCGTTCTAGGTGCCCCCCAAGACCGCCTCCTCAAGTATAAAGTAAGTTGTTGAAAAAATCATGTGGGGTGCACGTGACATCTTACTTTAAACAAATGCATCATTATTTTCGTCGACTCGCACCCGGTTGGGCTCATGAGCCGGACCGAACGCAGCGCCGGACCAAGTGCCCAGTGAGAGTGGCCGACACAAAACGAGAAGTTGTTCCTTGAAAAACCTTGTAGGAAGCCCCTGAAAACCGAACGTTAATAAGTGCATCGCTTTAGTTGCCAGGCTACAACTAACTTTCGGCCCTAACCCAACCTGACCTTTGTCCCGTTCTAGGTGCCCCCCAAGACCGCCTCCTCAAGTATAAAGTAAGTTGTTGAAAAAATCATGTGGGGTGCACGTGACATCTTACTTTAAACAAATGCATCATTATTTTCGTCGACTCGCACCCGGTTGGGCTCATGAGCCGGACCGAACGCAGCGCCGGACCAAGTGCCCAGTGAGAGTGGCCGACACAAAACGAGAAGTTGTTCCTTGAAAAACCTTGTAGGAAGCCCCTGAAAACCGAACGTTAATAAGTGCATCGCTTTAGTTGCCAGGCTACAACTAACTTTCGGCCCTAACCCAACCTGACCTTTGTCCCGTTCTAGGTGCCCCCCAAGACCGCCTCCTCAAGTATAAAGTAAGTTGTTGAAAAAATCATGTGGGGTGCACGTGACATCTTACTTTAAACAAATGCATCATTATTTTCGTCGACTCGCACCCGGTTGGGCTCATGAGCCGGACCGAACGCAGCGCCGGACCAAGTGCCCAGTGAGAGTGGCCGACACAAAACGAGAAGTTGTTCCTTGAAAAACCTTGTAGGAAGCCCCTGAAAACCGAACGTTAATAAGTGCATCGCTTTAGTTGCCAGGCTACAACTAACTTTCGGCCCTAACCCAACCTGACCTTTGTCCCTTCTAGGTGCCCCCAAGACCGCCTCCTCAAGTATAAAGTAAGTTGTTGAAAAAATCATGTGGGGTGCACGTGACATCTTACTTTAAACAAATGCATCATTATTTTCGTCGACTCGCACCCGGTTGGGCTCATGAGCCGGACCGAACGCAGCGCCGGACCAAGTGCCCAGTGAGAGTGGCCGACACAAAACGAGAAGTTGTTCCTTGAAAAACCTTGTAGGAAGCCCCTGAAAACCGAACGTTAATAAGTGCATCGCTTTAGTTGCCAGGCTACAACTAACTTTCGGCCCTAACCCAACCTGACCTTTGTCCCGTTCTAGGTGCCCCCCAAGACCGCCTCCTCAAGTATAAAGTAAGTTGTTGAAAAAATCATGTGGGGTGCACGTGACATCTTACTTTAAACAAATGCATCATTATTTTCGTCGACTCGCACCCGGTTGGGCTCATGAGCCGGACCGAACGCAGCGCCGGACCAAGTGCCCAGTGAGAGTGGCCGACACAAAACGAGAAGTTGTTCCTTGAAAAACCTTGTAGGAAGCCCCTGAAAACCGAACGTTAATAAGTGCATCGCTTTAGTTGCCAGGCTACAACTAACTTTCGGCCCTAACCCAACCTGACCTTTGTCCCGTTCTAGGTGCCCCCCAAGACCGCCTCCTCAAGTATAAAGTAAGTTGTTGAAAAAATCATGTGGGGTGCACGTGACATCTTACTTTAAACAAATGCATCATTATTTTCGTCGACTCGCACCCGGTTGGGCTCATGAGCCGGACCGAACGCAGCGCCGGACCAAGTGCCCAGTGAGAGTGGCCGACACAAAACGAGAAGTTGTTCCTTGAAAAACCTTGTAGGAAGCCCCTGAAAACCGAACGTTAATAAGTGCATCGCTTTAGTTGCCAGGCTACAACTAACTTTCGGCCCTAACCCAACCTGACCTTTGTCCCGTTCTAGGTGCCCCCAAGACCGCCTCCTCAAGTATAAAGTAAGTTGTTGAAAAAATCATGTGGGGTGCACGTGACATCTTACTTTAAACAAATGCATCATTATTTTCGTCGACTCGCACCCGGTTGGGCTCATGAGCCGGACCGAACGCAGCGCCGGACCAAGTGCCCAGTGAGAGTGGCCGACACAAAACGAGAAGTTGTTCCTTGAAAAACCTTGTAGGAAGCCCCTGAAAACCGAACGTTAATAAGTGCATCGCTTTAGTTGCCAGGCTACAACTAACTTTCGGCCCTAACCCAACCTGACCTTTGTCCCGTTCTAGGTGCCCCCAAGACCGCCTCCTCAAGTATAAAGTAAGTTGTTGAAAAAATCATGTGGGGTGCACGTGACATCTTACTTTAAACAAATGCATCATTATTTTCGTCGACTCGCACCCGGTTGGGCTCATGAGCCGGACCGAACGCAGCGCCGGACCAAGTGCCCAGTGAGAGTGGCCGACACAAAACGAGAAGTTGTTCCTTGAAAAACCTTGTAGGAAGCCCCTGAAAACCGAACGTTAATAAGTGCATCGCTTTAGTTGCCAGGCTACAACTAACTTTCGGCCCTAACCCAACCTGACCTTTGTCCCGTTCTAGGTGCCCCCAAGACCGCCTCCTCAAGTATAAAGTAAGTTGTTGAAAAAATCATGGGTGCACGTGACATCTTACTTTAAACAAATGCATCATTATTTTCGTCGACTCGCACCCGGTTGGGCTCATGAGCCGGACCGAACGCAGCGCCGGACCAAGTGCCCAGTGAGAGTGGCCGACACAAAACGAGAAGTTGTTCCTTGAAAAACCTTGTAGGAAGCCCCTGAAAACCGAACGTTAATAAGTGCATCGCTTTAGTTGCCAGGCTACAACTAACTTTCGGCCCTAACCCAACCTGACCTTTGTCCCGTTCTAGGTGCCCCCAAGACCGCCTCCTCAAGTATAAAGTAAGTTGTTGAAAAAATCATGTGGGGTGCACGTGACATCTTACTTTAAACAAATGCATCATTATTTTCGTCGACTCGCACCCGGTTGGGCTCATGAGCCGGACCGAACGCAGCGCCGGACCAAGTGCCCAGTGAGAGTGGCCGACACAAAACGAGAAGTTGTTCCTTGAAAAACCTTGTAGGAAGCCCCTGAAAACCGAACGTTAATAAGTGCATCGCTTTAGTTGCCAGGCTACAACTAACTTTCGGCCCTAACCCAACCTGACCTTTGTCCCGTTCTAGGTGCCCCCCAAGACCGCCTCCTCAAGTATAAAGTAAGTTGTTGAAAAAATCATGTGGGGTGCACGTGACATCTTACTTTAAACAAATGCATCATTATTTTCGTCGACTCGCACCCGGTTGGGCTCATGAGCCGGACCGAACGCAGCGCCGGACCAAGTGCCCAGTGAGAGTGGCCGACACAAAACGAGAAGTTGTTCCTTGAAAAACCTTGTAGGAAGCCCCTGAAAACCGAACGTTAATAAGTGCATCGCTTTAGTTGCCAGGCTACAACTAACTTTCGGCCCTAACCCAACCTGACCTTTGTCCCGTTCTAGGTGCCCCCCAAGACCGCCTCCTCAAGTATAAAGTAAGTTGTTGAAAAATCATGTGGGGTGCACGTGACATCTTACTTTAAACAAATGCATCATTATTTTCGTCGACTCGCACCCGGTTGGGCTCATGAGCCGGACCGAACGCAGCGCCGGACCAAGTGCCCAGTGAGAGTGGCCGACACAAAACGAGAAGTTGTTCCTTGAAAAACCTTGTAGGAAGCCCCTGAAAACCGAACGTTAATAAGTGCATCGCTTTAGTTGCCAGGCTACAACTAACTTTCGGCCCTAACCCAACCTGACCTTTGTCCCGTTCTAGGTGCCCCCCAAGACCGCCTCCTCAAGTATAAAGTAAGTTGTTGAAAAAATCATGTGGGTGCACGTGACATCTTACTTTAAACAAATGCATCATTATTTTCGTCGACTCGCACCCGGTTGGGCTCATGAGCCGGACCGAACGCAGCGCCGGACCAAGTGCCCAGTGAGAGTGGCCGACACAAAACGAGAAGTTGTTCCTTGAAAAACCTTGTAGGAAGCCCCTGAAAACCGAACGTTAATAAGTGCATCGCTTTAGTTGCCAGGCTACAACTAACTTTCGGCCCTAACCCAACCTGACCTTTGTCCCGTTCTAGGTGCCCCCCAAGACCGCCTCCTCAAGTATAAAGTAAGTTGTTGAAAAAATCATGTGGGGTGCACGTGACATCTTACTTTAAACAAATGCATCATTATTTTCGTCGACTCGCACCCGGTTGGGCTCATGAGCCGGACCGAACGCAGCGCCGACCAAGTGCCCAGTGAGAGTGGCCGACACAAAACGAGAAGTTGTTCCTTGAAAAACCTTGTAGGAAGCCCCTGAAAACCGAACGTTAATAAGTGCATCGCTTTAGTTGCCAGGCTACAACTAACTTTCGGCCCTAACCCAACCTGACCTTTGTCCCGTTCTAGGTGCCCCCCAAGACCGCCTCCTCAAGTATAAAGTAAGTTGTTGAAAAAAATGTGGGGTGCACGTGACATCTTACTTTAAACAAATGCATCATTATTTTCGTCGACTCGCACCCGGTTGGGCTCATGAGCCGGACCGAACGCAGCGCCGGACCAAGTGCCCAGTGAGAGTGGCCGACACAAAACGAGAAGTTGTTCCTTGAAAAACCTTGTAGGAAGCCCCTGAAAACCGAACGTTAATAAGTGCATCGCTTTAGTTGCCAGGCTACAACTAACTTTCGGCCCTAACCCAACCTGACCTTTGTCCCTTCTAGGTGCCCCCCAAGACCGCCTCCTCAAGTATAAAGTAAGTTGTTGAAAAAATCATGTGGGGTGCACGTGACATCTTACTTTAAACAAATGCATCATTATTTTCGTCGACTCGCACCCGGTTGGGCTCATGAGCCGGACCGAACGCAGCGCCGGACCAAGTGCCCAGTGAGAGTGGCCGACACAAAACGAGAAGTTGTTCCTTGAAAAACCTTGTAGGAAGCCCCTGAAAACCGAACGTTAATAAGTGCATCGCTTTAGTTGCCAGGCTACAACTAACTTTCGGCCCTAACCCAACCTGACCTTTGTCCCGTTCTAGGTGCCCCCCAAGACCGCCTCCTCAAGTATAAAGTAAGTTGTTGAAAAAATCATGTGGGGTGCACGTGACATCTTACTTTAAACAAATGCATCATTATTTTCGTCGACTCGCACCCGGTTGGGCTCATGAGCCGGACCGAACGCAGCGCCGGACCAAGTGCCCAGTGAGAGTGGCCGACACAAAACGAGAAGTTGTTCCTTGAAAAACCTTGTAGGAAGCCCCTGAAAACCGAACGTTAATAAGTGCATCGCTTTAGTTGCCAGGCTACAACTAACTTTCGGCCCTAACCCAACCTGACCTTTGTCCCGTTCTAGGTGCCCCCAAGACCGCCTCCTCAAGTATAAAGTAAGTTGTTGAAAAAATCATGTGGGGTGCACGTGACATCTTACTTTAAACAAATGCATCATTATTTTCGTCGACTCGCACCCGGTTGGGCTCATGAGCCGGACCGAACGCAGCGCCGGACCAAGTGCCCAGTGAGAGTGGCCGACACAAAACGAGAAGTTGTTCCTTGAAAAACCTTGTAGGAAGCCCCTGAAAACCGAACGTTAATAAGTGCATCGCTTTAGTTGCCAGGCTACAACTAACTTTCGGCCCTAACCCAACCTGACCTTTGTCCCGTTCTAGGTGCCCCCCAAGACCGCCTCCTCAAGTATAAAGTAAGTTGTTGAAAAAATCATGTGGGTGCACGTGACATCTTACTTTAAACAAATGCATCATTATTTTCGTCGACTCGCACCCGGTTGGCTCATGAGCCGGACCGAACGCAGCGCCGGACCAAGTGCCCAGTGAGAGTGGCCGACACAAAACGAGAAGTTGTTCCTTGAAAAACCTTGTAGGAAGCCCCTGAAAACCGAACGTTAATAAGTGCATCGCTTTAGTTGCCAGGCTACAACTAACTTTCGGCCCTAACCCAACCTGACCTTTGTCCCGTTCTAGGTGCCCCCCAAGACCGCCTCCTCAAGTATAAAGTAAGTTGTTGAAAAAATCATGTGGGTGCACGTGACATCTTACTTTAAACAAATGCATCATTATTTTCGTCGACTCGCACCGGTTGGGCTCATGAGCCGGACCGAACGCAGCGCCGGACCAAGTGCCCAGTGAGAGTGGCCGACACAAAACGAGAAGTTGTTCCTTGAAAAACCTTGTAGGAAGCCCCTGAAAACCGAACGTTAATAAGTGCATCGCTTTAGTTGCCAGGCTACAACTAACTTTCGGCCCTAACCCAACCTGACCTTTGTCCCGTTCTAGGTGCCCCCAAGACCGCCTCCTCAAGTATAAAGTAAGTTGTTGAAAAAATCATGTGGGGTGCACGTGACATCTTACTTTAAACAAATGCATCATTATTTTCGTCGACTCGCACCGGTTGGGCTCATGAGCCGGACCGAACGCAGCGCCGGACCAAGTGCCCAGTGAGAGTGGCCGACACAAAACGAGAAGTTGTTCCTTGAAAAACCTTGTAGGAAGCCCCTGAAAACCGAACGTTAATAAGTGCATCGCTTTAGTTGCCAGGCTACAACTAACTTTCGGCCCTAACCCAACCTGACCTTTGTCCCGTTCTATGCCCCCAAGACCGCCTCCTCAAGTATAAAGTAAGTTGTTGAAAAAATCATGTGGGGTGCACGTGACATCTTACTTTAAACAAATGCATCATTATTTTCGTCGACTCGCACCCGGTTGGGCTCATGAGCCGGACCGAACGCAGCGCCGGACCAAGTGCCCGAAAACGAGAATCCTTGAAAACTTGTGGAAGCCCCTGAAAACCGAACGTTAATAAGTGCATCGCTTTAGTTGCCAGGCTACAACTAACTTCGGCCCTAACCCAACCTGATAGGTGCCCCCAAGACCGCCTCCTCAAGTATAAAGTAAGTTGTTGAAAAAATCATGTGGGGTGCACGTGACATCTTACTTTAAACAAATGCATCATTATTTTCGTCGACTCGCACCCGGTTGGGCTCATGAGCCGGACCGAACGCAGCGCCGGACCAAGTGCCCAGTGAGAGTGGCCGACACAAAACGAGAAGTTGTTCCTTGAAAAACCTTGTAGGAAGCCCCTGAAAACCGAACGTTAATAAGTGCATCGCTTTAGTGCCAGGCTACAACTAACTTCGGCCTAACCCAACCTGACCTTGTCCGTTCTAGGTGCCCCCAAGATCAAGTATAAAGTAAGTTGTTGAAAAAATCATGTGGGTGCACGTGACATCTTACTTTAAACAAATGCATCATTATTTTCGTCGACTCGCACCCGGTTGGGCTCATGAGCCGGACCGAACGCAGCGCCGGACCAAGTGCCCAGTGAGAGTGGCCGACACAAAACGAGAAGTTGTTCCTTGAAAAACCTTGTAGGAAGCCCCTGAAAACGAACGTTAATAAGTGCATCGCTTTAGTTGCCAGGCTACAACTTCGGCCTAACCCAACCTGACCTTTGTCCCGTTCTAGGTGCCCCCAAGACGCCTCCTCAAGTATAAAGTAAGTTGTTGAAAAAATCATGTGGGGTGCACGTGACATCTTACTTTAAACAAATGCATCATTATTTTCGTCGACTCGCACCCTGGCATCCGGACCAGTGCCCAGTTGGCCGACACAAACGAGAAGTTCCTTGAAAAACCTTGTAGGAAGCCCCTGAAAACCGAACGTTAATAAGTGCATTTTAGTTGCCAGGCTACAACTAACTTTCGGCCCTAACCCAACCTGACGTTCTAGGTGCCCCAAGACCGCTCCTCAAGTATAAAGTAAGTTGTTGAAAAAATCAGGGTGCACGTGACATCTTACTTTAAACAAATGCATCATTATTTTCGTCGACTTGGGCTCATGAGCCGGACCGAACGCAGCGCCGGACCAAGTGCCCAGTGAGAGTACACAAAACGAGAAGTTGTTCCAACCTTGTAGGAAGCCCTGAAAACCGAACGTAATAAGTGCATCGCTTTAGTTGCCAGGCTACAACTAATAAACCAACCTGACCTTTGTCCCTTCTAGGTTCCTCAAGTATAAAGTAAGTTGTTGAAAAAATCATGTGTGCACGTGACATCTTAAACAAATGCATCATTATTTTCGTCGTACATTGCCCAGTGAGAGTGGAAACGAGAAGTTGTTCCTTGAAAACCAGCCCCTGGAACGTTAATAAGTGCATCTAGTTGCAGGCTACAACTAACTTTCGGCCCTAACCCAACCTGATGTCCCTTCTAGGTGCCCCCCGCCTCCTCAAGTATAAAGTAAGTTGTTGAAAAAATCATGGGGTGCACGTGACATCTTACTTTAAACAAATGCATCATTATTTTCGTCGACTCGCACCCGGTTGGGCTCATGAGCCGGACCGAACGCAGCGCCGGACCAAGTGCCCAGTGAGAGTGGCCGACACAAACAACTTGAAAAACCTTGTAGGAAGCCCCTGAAAACCGAACTGCATCGCTTTAGTTGCCAGGCTACAACTAACTTTCGGCCCTAACCCAACCTGACCTTTGTCCCGTTCTAGTCTCCTCAAGTATAAAGTAAGTTGTTGAAAAAATCATGTGGGGTGCACGTGACATCTTACTTAAACAAATGCATCATTATTTCGTCGTCGCACCGGTTGGGCTCATGAGCCGGACCGAACGCAGCGCCGGACCAAAGAGTGGCCGACACAAAACGAGAAGTTGTTCCTTGAAAAACCTTGTAGGAAGCCCTGAAAACCGAACGTAATAAGTGCATCGCTTTAGTTGCCAGGCTACAACTAACTTTCGGCCCTAACCCAACCTGAAAGACCGCCTCCTCAAGTATAAAGTAAGTTGTTGAAAAATCATGTGGGGTGCACGTGACATCTTACTTTAAACAAATGCATCATTATTTTCGTCGACTCGCACCCGGTTGGCTCATGAGCCGGACCGAACGCAGACCAAGTGCCCAGTTGGCCGACACAAAACGAGAAGTTGTTCCTTGAAAAACCTTGTAGGAAGCCCCTGAAAACCGAACGTTAATAAGTGCATCGCTTTAGTTGCCAGGCTACAACTAACTTTCGGCCCTTGACCTTTGTCCGTTCTAGGTGCCCCCCAAGACGTCCTCAAGTATAAAGTAAGTTGTTGAAAAAATCATGTGGGGTGCACGTGACATCTTACTTTAAACAAATGCATCATTATTTTCGTCGACTCGCACCCGGTTGGGCTCATGAGCCGGACCGAACGCAGCGCCGGACCAAGTGCCCAGTGAGAGTGGCCGACACAAAACGAGAAGTTGTTCCTTGAAAAACCTTGTAGGAAGCCCCTGAAAACCGAACGTTAATAAGTGCATCGCTTTAGTTGCCAGGCTACAACTAACTTTCGGCCCTAACCCAACCTGACCTTTGTCCCGTTCTAGGTGCCCCCAAGACCGCCTCCTCAAGTATAAAGTAAGTTGTTGAAAAAATCATGTGGGGTGCACGTGACATCTTACTTTAAACAAATGCATCATTATTTTCGTCGACTCGCACCCGGTTGGGCTCATGAGCCGGACCGAACGCAGCGCCGGACCAAGTGCCCAGTGAGAGTGGCGACACAAAACGAGAAGTTGTTCCTTGAAAAACCTTGTAGGAAGCCCCTGAAAACCGAACGTTAATAAGTGCATCGCTTTAGTTGCCAGGCTACAACTAACTTTCGGCCCTAACCCAACCTGACCTTTGTCCCGTTCTAGTGCCCCCCAAGAAGTATAAAGTAAGTTGTTGAAAAAATCATGTGGGGTGCACGTGACATCTTACTTTAAAATGCATCATTATTTTCGTCGACTCGCACCCGGTTGGCTCATGACCAAGTGCCCAGTGAGAGTGGCCGGAGAAGTTGTTCCTTGAAAACCTTGTAGGAAGCCCCTGAAAACCGAACGTTAATAGTGCATCGCTTTAGTTGCCAGCTACAACTAACTTTCGCCCTAACCCAACCTGACCTTTGCCGTTCTAGGCCCCCAAGACCGCCTCCTCAAGTATAAAGTAAGTTGTTGAAAAAATCATGTGGTGCACGTGACATCTTACTTTAAACAAATGCATCATTATTTTCGTCGACTTGGGCTCATGAGCCGGACCGAACGCAGCCGGACCGCCCAGTTGGCCGACACAAACGAGAAGTTGTTCCTTCTTGTAGGAAGCCCTGAAAACCGAACGTTAATAAGTGCATCGCTTTAGTTGCCAGGCTACAACTAACTTTCGGCCCTAACCCAACCTGAAAGACCGCCTCCTCAAGTATAAAGTAAGTTGTTGAAAAAATCATGTGGGGTGCACGACATCTTACTTTAAACAAATGCATCATTATTTTCGTCGACTCGCACCGGTTCATGAGCCGGACCGAACGCAGCGCCGGACCGCCTGAGAGTGGCCGACACAAAACGAGAAGTTGTTCCTTGAAAAACCTTGTAGGAACCCTGAAAACCGAACGTTAATAAGTGCATCGCTTTAGTTGCCAGGCTACAACTAACTTTTAACCCAACCTGAAGGTGCCCCCCAAGACCGCCTCCTCAAGTATAAAGTAAGTTGTTGAAAAATCATGTGGGGTGGACATCTTACTTTAAACAAATGCATCTTTCGTCGAAGCTCATTTTTGCCCCGACACAAAACGAGAAGTTGTTCCTTGAAAAACCTTGTAGGAAGCCCCTGAAAACCGAACGTTAATAAGTGCATTTAGTGCCAGGCTAACTTTTAACCCAACCTGAGTTCTAGGTCGGTATAAAGTAAGTTGTTAAAAATCAACGTGGGTCGACTTTGCTCATTGCCAGTGAGAGTAACGAGAAGTTGTTCCTTGAAAACCTTGTAGGAAGCCCTGAAAACCGAACGTTAATAATGCAAGGCTACAACTAACTTTCGGCTGACTAGGTCCTCAAGTATAAAGTAAGAAAAAATCGGTGCACGTGGCATCATTAACTCGCGTAAGTGGTTGGCCGACACAAAACGAGAACCTTGTGTTGAAAACCGAACAAGTGCATCGCTTTAGTTGCTACAACTAACTTTCGAACCTGAAAGACCGCCTCCTCATCAACGTGGTCGACTGTTGGGCTCATTGCCCAGTGAGAGTGGCCGACACAAAACGAGAAGTTGTTCCTTGAAAAACCTTGTAGGAGCCCCTAAAACCGAACAAGTGCATCGCTTTAGTTGCCAGGCTACAACTAACTTTCGGCCCTAACCAACCTGACCTTTGTCCCTTCTAGGTGCCCCCAAGACCGCCTCCTCAAGTATAAAGTAAGTTGTTGAAAAATCATGTGGGGTGCACGTGACATCTTACTTTAAACAAATGCATCATTATTTTCGTCGACTCGCATCATGACCTGCCCAGTGAGAGTTTGACCAAGCCCCTGAAAACCGAACTAAATCGCTGCCAGGCTACAACTAACTTTCGGCCCCCAACCTGAAGGTCGCCTCCTCTTGAAAAAATCAGTGCACGCAAATGCATCATTATTTTCGTCGGTTGGGCTCATTCCAGTGAGAGTAACGAGAAGTTGGCATGAACGGCTTTAGTTGACTAAGGCCCTAACCCAACCTGAACCAACGTGACTTACTTTAAACAAATGCATCATTATTTGAGCCGGACCGAACGCAGACCAACCGCCGACACAAACGAGAAGTTGTTCCTTAAAAACCCCCTGAAAACCGAACGTTAATAAGTGCAAGTTGCTACAACTAACTTTCGGCCCTAACCCAACCTGAACCGCCTCCTCAAGTATAAAGTAATGCACACGTGAATGCATCTCGTCGACTTTGCCGGACCAAAGAGACACAAAACGAGAAGTTGTTCCTTGAAAAACCTTGTAGGAAGCCCCTGAAAACCGAACGTTAATAAGTGCATCGCTGCCAGGCTACAACTAACTTCGGCCCTAACCCAACCTGACCTTTGTCCCGTTCTAGGTGCCCCCCAAGACCGCCTCCTCAAGTATAAAGTAAGTTGTGAAAATCATGTGGGGTGCACGTGACATCTTACTTTAAACAAATGCATCATTATTTTCGTCGACTCGCACCCCTCATGAGCCGGACCGAACCAGCGCGGACCAAGTGCCCAGTGAGAGTCAAAACGAGAATGAAAAACCTTGTAGGAAGCCCCTGAAAACCGAACGTTAATAAGTGCATCGCTTTAGTTGCCAGGCTACAACTAACTTTCGGCCCTAACCCAACCTGACCTTTGTCCCGTTCTAGTGCCCCCCAAGACCGCCTCCTCAAGTATAAAGTAAGTTGTTGAAAAAATCATGTGGTGCACGTGACATCTTACTTTAAACAAATGCATCATTATTTTCGTCGACTCGCACCCGGTTGGGCTCATGAGCCGGACCGAACGCAGCGCCGGACCAAGTGCCCAGTGAGAGTGGCCGACACAAAACGAGAAGTTGTTCCTTGAAAAACCTTGTAGGAAGCCCCTGAAAACCGAACGTTAATAAGTGCATCGCTTTAGTTGCCAGGCTACAACTAACTTTCGGCCCTAACCAACCTGACCTTTGTCCCGTTCTAGGTGCCCCCCAAGACCGCCTCCTCAAGTATAAAGTAAGTTGTTGAAAAAATCATGTGGGGTGCACGTGACATCTTACTTTAAACAAATGCATCATTATTTTCGTCGACTTGGGCTCATCCAGTGAGAGTGGCCGACACAAAACGAGAAGTTGTTCCTTGAAAAACCTTGTAGGAAGCCCCTGAAAACCGAACGTTAATAAGTGCATCGCTTTAGTTGCCAGGCTACAACTAACTTTCGGCCCTAACCCAACCTGACCTTTGTCCCGTTCTAGGTGCCCCCCAAGACCGCCTCCTCAAGTATAAAGTAATTGTTGAAAAAATCCTGCACGTGACATCTTACTTTAAACAAATGCATCATTATTTTCGTCGACTCGCACCCGGTTGGGCTCATGAGCCGGACCGAACGCAGCGCCGGACCAAGTGCCCAGTGAGAGTGGCCGACACAAAACGAGAAGTTGTTCCTTGAAAAACCTTGTAGGAAGCCCTGAAAACCGAACGTTAATAAGTGCATCGCTTTAGTTGCCAGGCTACAACTAACTTTCGGCCCTAACCCAACCTGACCTTTGTCCCGTTCTAGGTGCCCCCCAAGACCGCCTCCTCAAGTATAAAGTAAGTTGTTGAAAAAATCATGTGGGTGCACGTGACATCTTACTTTAAACAAAATCATTATTTTCGTCGACTCGCACCCGGTTGGGCTCATGAACCGAACGCAGCGCCGGACCAAGTGCCCAGTGAGAGTGGCCGACACAAAACGAGAAGTTGTTCCTTGAAAAACCTTGTAGGAAGCCCCTGAAAACCGAACGTTAATAAGCATCGCTTTAGTTGCCAGGTTCGGCCCTAACCCAACCTGACCTTTGTCCCGTTCTAGGTGCCCCCAACCGCCTCCTCAAGTATAAAGTAAGTTGTTAATCATGGGGTGCACGTGACATCTTACTTTAAACAAATGCATCATTATTTTCGTCGACTCGCACCCGGTTGGGCTCATGTTAGTTGTTCCTTGAAAAACCAGCCCCTGTTAATAAGTGCATCGCTTTAGTTGCCAGGCTACAACTAACTTTCGGCCCTAACCCAACCTGACCTTTGTCCCGTTCCTCCTCAAGTATAAAGTAAGTTGTTGAAAAATCATGTGGGGTGCACGTGACATCTTACTTTAAACAAATGCATCATTATTTTCGTCGACTTGGCTCATGAGCCCGAACGCAGCGCCGGACCAAGTGCCCGTAGAAGTTTTCCTTGAAAAACCTTGTAGGAAGCCCCTGAAAACCGAACGTTAATAAGTGCATCGCTTTAGTTGCCAGGCTACAACTAACTTTCGGCCCTAACCCAACCTGACCTTTGTCCCGTTCTAGGTGCCCCCCCAAGACCGCCTCCTCAAGTATAAAGTAAGTTGTTGAAAAATCAGCACGTGACATCTTACTTTAAAAAATGCAATTTTCGTCGACTCGCACCGGTTGGCTCATGAGCCGGACCGAACGCAGCGCCGGACCAAGAGAGTGGCCGACACAAAACCCTTGAAAAACCTTGTAGGAAGCCCCTGAAAACCGAACGTTAATAAGTGCATCGCTTTAGTTGCCAGGCTACAACTAACTTTCGGCCCTAACCCAACCTGACCTTTGTCCCGTTCTAGGTGCCCCCAAGACCGCCTCCTCAAGTATAAAGTAAGTTGTTGAAAAATCATGTGGGTGCACGTGACATCTTACTTTAAAACAAATGCATCATTATTTTCGTCGACTCGCACCCGTTGGGCTCATGAGCCGGACCGAACGCAACCAAGTGCCCAGTGAGAGTGGCCGACACAAAACGAGAAGTTGTTCCTTGAAAAACCTTGTAGGAAGCCCCTGAAAACCGAACGTTAATAAGTGCATCGCTTTAGTTGCCAGGCTACAACTAACTTTCGGCCCTAACCCAACCTGACCTTTGTCCCGTTCTAGGTGCCCCCAAGACCGCCTCCTCATCACACGTGACATCTTACTTAAACAAATGCATCATTATTTTCGTCGACTCGCAATGAGCCGGACCGAACGCAGCGCCGGACCAAGTGCCCAGTGGCCGACACAAAACGAGAACTTGAAAAACCTTGTAGGAAGCCCCTGAAAACCGAACGTTAATAAGTGCATCGCTTTAGTTAACTAACTTTCGGCCCTAACCCAACCTGACCTTTGTCCCGTTCTAGGTGCCCCCCAAGACCGCCTCCTCCAGTGACATCTTACTTTAAACAAATGCATCATTATTTTCGTCGACTTTGACCAAAGAGTGGCCGACACAAAACGAGAAGTTGTTCCTTGAAAAACCTTGTAGGAAGCCCCTGAAAACCGAACGTTAATAAGTGCATCGCTTTAGGGCTACAACTAACTTTCGGACCTGACCTTTGTCCCGGTGCCCCCCAAGACCGCCTCCTCCATGTGGGGTGCACGTGACATCTTACTTTAAACAAATGCATCATTATTTTCGTCGACTCGCAATGTGACCAAGTGCCAGTGAGAGTGGCCGACACAAAACGAGAAGTTGTTCCTTAACCTTGTTGAAAACCGAACCATCGCTTTAGTTGCCAGGCTTAAAACCCAAAAGGTCGCTCAAACGTGAACAAATGCGTCGAAGCTCATCCCTTTGTTCCTTACCTTGTAGGCCCTGAAAACCGAACGTTAATAAGTGCAAGTTGCCAGCTTTCGGCCTGACCTTTGTCCCTTCTAGGTGACCGCCTCCTCTCATGTGGGTGCACGTGACATCTTACTTTAAACAAATGCATCATTATTTTCGTCGACTCGCAGCTCATGAGCCGGACCGAACGCAGCGCCGGACCAACCAGTGAGAGTGGCCGACACAAGTTGTTCCTTGAAAAACCTTGTAGGAAGCCCTGAAAACCGAACGTTAATAAGTGCATCGCTTTAGTTGCCAGGCTACAACTAACTTTCGGCCCTAACCCAACCTGACCTTTGTCCCGTTCTAGGTGCCCCCCAAGACCGCCTCCTCAAGTATAAAGTAAGTTGTTGAAAAAAATCATGTGGGGTGCACGTGACATCTTACTTTAAACAAATGCATCATTATTTTCGTCGACTCGCACCCGGTTGGGCTCATGAGCCGGACCGAACGCAGCGCCGGACCAAGTGCCCAGTGAGAGTGGCCGACACAAAACGAGAAGTTGTTCCTTGAAAAACCTTGTAGGAAGCCCTGAAAACCGAACGTTAATAAGTGCATCGCTTTAGTTGCCAGGCTACAACTAACTTTCGGCCCTAACCCAACCTGACTTTGTCCCGTTCTAGGTGCCCCCAAGACGCCTCCTCAAGTATAAAGTAAGTTGTTGAAAAAATCATGTGGGGTGCACGTGACATCTTACTTTAAACAAATGCATCATTATTTTCGTCGACTCGCACCGGTTGGGCTCATGAGCCGGACCGAACGCAGCGCCGGACCAAGTGCCCAGTGAGAGTGGCCGACACAAAACGAGAAGTTGTTCCTTGAAAAACCTTGTAGGAAGCCCCTGAAAACCGAACGTTAATAAGTGCATCGCTTTAGTTGCCAGGCTACAACTAACTTTCGCCCTAACCCAACCTGACTTTGTCCCGTTCTAGGTGCCCCCCAAGACCGCCTCCTCAAGTATAAAGTAAGTTGTTGAAAAAATCATGTGGGGTGCACGTGACATCTTACTTTAAACAAATGCATCATTATTTTCGTCGACTCGCACCCGGTTGGGCTCATGAGCCGGACCGAACGCAGCGCCGGACCAAGTGCCCAGTGAGAGTGGCCGACACAAAACGAGAAGTTGTTCCTTGAAAAACCTTGTAGGAAGCCCCTGAAAACCGAACGTTAATAAGTGCATCGCTTTAGTTGCCAGGCTACAACTAACTTTCGGCCCTAACCCAACCTGACCTTTGTCCCGTTCTAGGTGCCCCCAAGACGCCTCCTCAAGTATAAAGTAAGTTGTTGAAAAAATCATGTGGGTGCACGTGACATCTTACTTTAAACAAATGCATCATTATTTTCGTCGACTCGCACCCGGTTGGGCTCATGAGCCGGACCGAACGCAGCGCCGGACCAAGTGCCCAGTGAGAGTGGCCGACACAAAACGAGAAGTTGTTCCTTGAAAAACCTTGTAGGAAGCCCCTGAAAACCGAACGTTAATAAGTGCATCGCTTTAGTTGCCAGGCTACAACTAACTTTCGGCCCTAACCCAACCTGACCTTTGTCCCGTTCTAGGTGCCCCCAAGACCGCCTCCTCAAGTATAAAGTAAGTTGTTGAAAAAATCATGTGGGGTGCACGTGACATCTTACTTTAAACAAATGCATCATTATTTTCGTCGACTCGCACCCGGTTGGGCTCATGAGCCGGACCGAACGCAGCGCCGGACCAAGTGCCCAGTGAGAGTGGCCGACACAAAACGAGAAGTTGTTCCTTGAAAAACCTTGTAGGAAGCCCCTGAAAACCGAACGTTAATAAGTGCATCGCTTTAGTTGCCAGGCTACAACTAACTTTCGGCCCTAACCCAACCTGACCTTTGTCCCTTCTAGGTGCCCCCAAGACCGCCTCCTCAAGTATAAAGTAAGTTGTTGAAAAAAGGGTGACACGTGACATCTTACTTTAAACAAATGCATCATTATTTTCGTCGACTCGCACCCGGTTGGCTCATGAGCCGGACCGAACGCAGCGCCGGACCAAGTGCCCAGTGAGAGTGGCCGACACAAAACGAGAAGTTGTTCCTTGAAAAACCTTGTAGGAAGCCCCTGAAAACCGAACGTTAATAAGTGCATCGCTTTAGTTGCCAGGCTACAACTAACTTTCGCCCTAACCCAACCTGACCTTTGTCCCGTTCTGCCCCCCAAGACCGCCTCCTCAAGTATAAAGTAAGTTGTTGAAAAAATCATGTGGGGTGCACGTGACATCTTACTTTAAACAAATGCATCATTATTTTCGTCGACTCGCAGCTCATCAAGTGCCCAGTGAGAGTGGCCGACACAAAACGAAGTTCCTTGAAAAACCTTGTAGGAAGCCCCTGAAAACCGAACGTTAATAAGTGCATCGCTTTAGTTGCCATACAACTAACTTTCGGCCCTAACCCAACCTGACTTTGTCCCGTTCTAGGTGCCCCCAAGACCGCCTCCTCAAGTATAAAGTAAGTTGTTGAAAAAATCATGTGGGGTGCACGTGACATCTTACTTTAAACAAATGCATCATTATTTTCGTCGACTCGCACCCGGTTGGGCTCATGAGCCGGACCGAACGCAGCGCCGGACCAAGTGCCCAGTGAGAGTGGCCGACACAAAACGAGAAGTTGTTCCTTGAAAACCTTGTAGGAAGCCCCTGAAAACCGAACGTTAATAAGTGCATCGCTTTAGTTGCCAGGCTACAACTAACTTTCGGCCCTAACCCAACCTGACCTTTGTCCCGTTCTAGGTGCCCCCAAGACCGCCTCCTCAAGTATAAAGTAAGTTGTTGAAAAAATCATGTGGGTGCACGTGACATCTTACTTTAAACAAATGCATCATTATTTTCGTCGACTCGCACCCGGTTGGGCTCATGAGCCGGACCGAACGCAGCGCCGGACCAAGTGCCCAGTGAGAGTGGCCGACACAAAACGAGAAGTTGTTCCTTGAAAAAACCTTGTAGGAAGCCCCTGAAAACCGAACGTTAATAAGTGCATCGCTTTAGTTGCCAGGCTACAACTAACTTTCGGCCCTAACCCAACCTGACCTTTGTCCCGTTCTAGGTGCCCCCCAAGACCGCCTCCTCAAGTATAAAGTAAGTTGTTGAAAAAATCATGTGGGGTGCACGTGACATCTTACTTTAAACAAATGCATCATTATTTTCGTCGACTCGCACCCGGTTGGGCTCATGAGCCGGACCGAACGCAGCGCCGGACCAAGTGCCCAGTGAGAGTGGCCGACACAAAACGAGAAGTTGTTCCTTGAAAAACCTTGTAGGAAGCCCCTGAAAACCGAACGTTAATAAGTGCATCGCTTTAGTTGCCAGGCTACAACTAACTTTCGGCCCTAACCCAACCTGACCTTTGTCCCGTTCTAGGTGCCCCCAAGACCGCCTCCTCAAGTATAAAGTAAGTTGTTGAAAAAATCATGTGGGGTGCACGTGACATCTTACTTTAAACAAATGCATCATTATTTTCGTCGACTCGCACCGGTTGGGCTCATGAGCCGGACCGAACGCAGCGCCGGACCAAGTGCCCAGTGAGAGTGGCCGACACAAAACGAGAAGTTGTTCCTTGAAAACCTTGTAGGAAGCCCCTGAAAACCGAACGTTAATAAGTGCATCGCTTTAGTTGCCAGGCTACAACTAACTTTCCCTAACCCAACCTGACCTTTGTCCCGTTCTAGGTGCCCCCAAGACCGCCTCCTCAAGTATAAAGTAAGTTGTTGAAAAAATCATGTGGGGTGCACGTGACATCTTACTTTAAACAAATGCATCATTATTTTCGTCGACTCGCACCCGGTTGGCTCATGAGCCGGACCGAACGCAGCGCCGGACCAAGTGCCCAGTGAGAGTGGCCGACACAAACGAGAAGTTGTTCCTTGAAAAACCTTGTAGGAAGCCCCTGAAAACCGAACGTTAATAAGTGCATCGCTTAGTTGCCAGGCTACAACTAACTTTCGGCCCTAACCCAACTGACCTTTGTCCCGTTCTAGGTGCCCCCAAGACCGCCTCCTCAAGTATAAAGTAAGTTGAAAAAATCATGTGGTGCACGTGACATCTTACTTTAAACAAATGCATCATTATTTTCGTCGACTCGCACCGGTTGGGCTCATGAGCCGGACCGAACGCAGCGCCGGACCAAGTGCCCAGTGAGAGTGGCCGACACAAAACGAGAAGTTGTTCCTTGAAAACCTTGTAGGAAGCCCCTGAAAACCGAACGTTAATAAGTGCATCGCTTTAGTTGCCAGGCTACAACTAACTTTCGGCCCTAACCCAACCTGACCTTTGTCCCGTTCTAGGTGCCCCCCAAGACCGCCTCCTCAAGTATAAAGTAAGTTGTTGAAAAATCATGTGGGGTGCACGTGACATCTTACTTTAAACAAATGCATCATTATTTTCGTCGACTCGCACCCGGTTGGGCTCATGAGCCGGACCGAACGCAGCGCGGACCAAGTGCCCAGTGAGAGTGGCCGACACAAAACGAGAAGTTGTTCCTTGAAAAAACTTGTAGGAAGCCCCTGAAAACGAACGTTAATAAGTGCATCGCTTTAGTTGCCAGGCTACAACTAACTTTCGGCCCTAACCCACCTGACCTTTGTCCCGTTCTAGGTGCCCCCCAAGACCGCCTCCTCAAGTATAAAGTAAGTTGTTGAAAAAATCATGTGGGGTGCACGTGACATCTTACTTTAAACAAATGCATCATTATTTTCGTCGACTCGCACCGGTTGGGCTCATGAGCCGGACCGAACGCAGCCGGACCAAGTGCCCAGTGAGAGTGGCCGACACAAAACGAGAAGTTGTTCCTTGAAAAACCTTGTAGGAAGCCCCTGAAAACCGAACGTTAATAAGTGCATCGCTTTAGTTGCCAGGCTACAACTAACTTTCGGCCCTAACCCAACCTGACTTTGTCCCGTTCTAGGTGCCCCCAAGACCGCCTCCTCAAGTATAAAGTAAGTTGTTGAAAAAATCATGTGGGTGCACGTGACATCTTACTTTAAACAAATGCATCATTATTTTCGTCGACTCGCACCCGGTTGGGCTCATGAGCCGGACCGAACGCAGCGCCGGACCAAGTGCCCAGTGAGAGTGGCCGACACAAAACGAGAAGTTGTTCCTTGAAAAACCTTGTAGGAAGCCCCTGAAAACCGAACGTTAATAAGTGCATCGCTTTAGTTGCCAGGCTACAACTAACTTTCGGCCCTAACCAACCTGACCTTTGTCCCGTTCTAGGTGCCCCCAAGACGCCTCCTCAAGTATAAAGTAAGTTGTTGAAAAAATCATGTGGGGTGCACGTGACATCTTACTTTAAACAAATGCATCATTATTTTCGTCGACTCGCACCGGTTGGGCTCATCGCAGCGCCGGACCAAGTGCCCAGTGAGAGTGGCCGACACAAACGAGAAGTTGTTCCTTGAAAACCTTGTAGGAAGCCCCTGAAAACCGAACGTTAATAAGTGCATCGCTTTAGTTGCCAGGCTACAACTAACTTTCGGCCCTAACCCAACCTGACCTTTGTCCCGTTCTAGGTGCCTCCTCAAGTATAAAGTAAGTTGTTGAAAAAATCATGGGGTGCACGTGACATCTTACTTTAAACAAATGCATCATTATTTTCGTCGACTCGCACCCGGTTGGGCTCATGCCCAGTAGTGGCCGACACAAAACGAGAAGAAAAACCTTGTAGGAAGCCCTGAAAAACGAACGTTAATAAGTGCATCGCTTTAGTTGCCAGGCTACAACTAACTTTCGACCTGAAGGTGCCCCCAAGACCGCCTCCTCAAGTATAAAGTAAGTTGTTGAAAAAATCATGTGGGGTGCACGTGACATCTTACTTTAACAAATGCATCATTATTTTCGTCGACTCGCACCCGGTTGGGCTCATGAGCCGGACCGAACGCAGCGCCGACCAAGTGCCCAGTGAGAGTGGCCGACACAAAACGAGAAGTTGTTCCTTGAAAAACCTTGTAGGAAAAACCGAACGTTAATAAGTGCATCGCTTTAGTTGCCAGGCTACAACTAACTTTCGGCCCTAACCCAACCTGACCTTTGTCCCGTTCTAGGTCCCCCAAGACCGCCTCCTCAAGTATAAAGTAAGTTGTTGAAAAATCATGTGGGGTGCACGTGACATCTTACTTTAAACAAATGCATCATTATTTTCGTCGACTCGCACCCGGTTGGGCTCATGAGGACCGAACGCAGCGCCGGACCAAGTGCCCAGTGAGAGTGGCCGACACAAAACGAGAAGTTGTTCCTTGAAAACCTTGTAGGAAGCCCCTGAAAACCGAACGTTAATAAGTGCATCGCTTTAGTTGCCAGGCTACAACTAACTTTCGGCCCTAACCCAACTGACCTTTGTCCCGTTCTAGTGCCCCCAAGACCGCCTCCTCAAGTATAAAGTAAGTTGTTGAAAAAATCATGTGGGGTGCACGTGACATCTTACTTTAAACAAATGCATCATTATTTTCGTCGACTCGCACCCGGTTGGCTCATGAGCCGGACCGAACGCAGCGCCGGACCAAGTGCCCAGTGAGAGTGGCCGACACAAAACGAGAAGTTGTCCTTGAAAAACCTTGTAGAAGCCCCTGAAAACCGAACGTTAATAAGTGCATCGCTTTAGTTGCCAGGCTACAACTAACTTTCGCCCTAACCAACCTGACCTTTGTCCCGTTCTAGGTGCCCCAAGACCGCCTCCTCAAGTATAAAGTAAGTTGTTGAAAAATCATGTGGGTGCACGTGACATCTTACTTTAAACAAATGCATCATTATTTTTCGTCGACTCGCACCCGTTGGGCTCATGAGCCGGACCGAACGCAGCGCCGGACCAAGTGCCCAGTGAGAGTGGCCGACACAAAACGAGAAGTTGTTCCTTGAAAAACCTTGTAGGAAGCCCCTGAAAACCGAACGTTAATAAGTGCATCGCTTTAGTTGCCAGGCTACAACTAACTTTCGGCCCTAACCCAACCTGACCTTTGTCCCGTTCTAGGTGCCCCCCAAGACCGCCTCCTCAAGTATAAAGTAAGTTGTTGAAAAAATCATGTGGGGTGCACGTGACATCTTACTTTAAACAAATGCATCATTATTTTCGTCGACTCGCACATGAGCCGGACCGAACGCAGCGCCGGACCAAGTGCCCAGTGAGAGTGGCCGACACAAAACGAGAAGTTGTTCCTTGAAAAACCTTGTAGGAAGCCCCTGAAAACCGAACGTTAATAAGTGCATCGCTTTAGTTGCCAGGCTACAACTAACTTTCGGCCCTAACCCAACCTGACTTTGTCCCGTTCTAGGTGCCCCCCAAGACCGCCTCCTCAAGTATAAAGTAAGTTGTTGAAAAATCATGTGGGTGCACGTGACATCTTACTTTAAACAAATGCATCATTATTTTCGTCGACTCGCACCCGTTGGGCTCATGAGCCGGACCGAACGCAGCGCCGGACCAAGTGCCAGTGAGAGTGGCCGACACAAAACGAGAAGTTGTTCCTTGAAAAACCTTGTAGGAAGCCCCTGAAAACCGAACGTTAATAAGTGCATCGCTTTAGTTGCCAGGCTACAACTAACTTTCGGCCCTAACCCAACCTGACCTTTGTCCCGTTCTAGGTGCCCCCAAGACCGCCTCCTCAAGTATAAAGTAAGTGTTGAAAAAATCATGTGGGTGCACGTGACATCTTACTTTAAACAAATGCATCATTATTTTCGTCGACTCGCACCGGTTGGGCTCATGAGCCGGACCGAACGCAGCGCCGGACCAAGTGCCCAGTGAGAGTGGCCGACACAAAACGAGAAGTTGTTCCTTGAAAACCTTGTAGGAAGCCCCTGAAAACCGAACGTTAATAAGTGCATCGCTTTAGTTGCCAGGCTACAACTAACTTTCGGCCCTAACCCAACCTGACCTTTGTCCCGTTCTAGGTGCCCCCAAGACCGCCTCCTCAAGTATAAAGTAAGTTGTTGAAAAAATCATGTGGGTGCACGTGACATCTTACTTTAAACAATGCATCATTATTTTCGTCGACTCGCACCGGTTGGGCTCATGAGCCGGACCGAACGCAGCGCCGGACCAAGTGCCCAGTGAGAGTGGCCGACACAAAACGAGAAGTTGTTCCTTGAAAAACCTTGTAGGAAGCCCCTGAAAACCGAACGTTAATAAGTGCATCGCTTTAGTTGCCAGGCTACAACTAACTTTCGGCCCTAACCCAACCTGACCTTTGTCCCGTTCTAGGTGCCCCCAAGACCGCCTCCTCAAGTATAAAGTAAGTTGTTGAAAAAATCATGTGGGGTGCACGTGACATCTTACTTTAAACAAATGCATCATTATTTTCGTCGACTCGCACCGGTTGGGCTCATGAGCCGGACCGAACGCAGCGCCGGACCAAGTGCCCAGTGAGAGTGGCCGACACAAAACGAGAAGTTGTTCCTTGAAAAACCTTGTAGGAAGCCCCTGAAAACCGAACGTTAATAAGTGCATCGCTTTAGTTGCCAGGCTACAACTAACTTTCGGCCCTAACCCAACCTGACCTTTGTCCCGTTCTAGGTGCCCCCCCAAGACCGCCTCCTCAAGTATAAAGTAAGTTGTTGAAAAAATCATGTGGGTGCACGTGACATCTTACTTTAAACAAATGCATCATTATTTTCGTCGACTCGCACCGGTTGGGCTCATGAGCCGGACCGAACGCAGCGCCGGACCAAGTGCCCAGTGAGAGTGGCCGACACAAAACGAGAAGTTGTTCCTTGAAAAACCTTGTAGGAAGCCCTGAAAACCGAACGTTAATAAGTGCATCGCTTTAGTTGCCAGGCTACAACTAACTTTCGGCCCTAACCCAACCTGACCTTTGTCCCGTTCTAGGTGCCCCCCAAGACCGCCTCCTCAAGTATAAAGTAAGTTGTTGAAAAAATCATGTGGGGTGCACGTGACATCTTACTTTAAACAAATGCATCATTATTTTCGTCGACTCGCACCGGTTGGGCTCATGAGCCGGACCGAACGCAGCGCCGGACCAAGTGCCCAGTGAGAGTGGCCGACACAAAACGAGAAGTTGTTCCTTGAAAAAACCTTGTAGGAAGCCCCTGAAAACCGAACGTTAATAAGTGCATCGCTTTAGTTGCCAGGCTACAACTAACTTTCGGCCCTAACCCAACCTGACCTTTGTCCCGTTCTAGGTGCCCCCCAAGACCGCCTCCTCAAGTATAAAGTAAGTTGTTGAAAAAATCATGTGGGGTGCACGTGACATCTTACTTTAAACAAATGCATCATTATTTTCGTCGACTCGCACCCGGTTGGGCTCATGAGCCGGACCGAACGCAGCGCCGGACCAAGTGCCCAGTGAGAGTGGCCGACACAAAACGAGAAGTTGTTCCTTGAAAAACCTTGTAGGAAGCCCCTGAAAACCGAACGTTAATAAGTGCATCGCTTTAGTTGCCAGGCTACAACTAACTTTCGGCCCTAACCCAACCTGACCTTTGTCCCGTTCTAGGTGCCCCCCAAGACCGCCTCCTCAAGTATAAAGTAAGTTGTTGAAAAAATCATGTGGGGTGCACGTGACATCTTACTTTAAACAAATGCATCATTATTTTCGTCGACTCGCACCCGGTTGGGCTCATGAGCCGGACCGAACGCAGCGCCGGACCAAGTGCCCAGTGAGAGTGGCCGACACAAAACGAGAAGTTGTTCCTTGAAAAACCTTGTAGGAAGCCCCTGAAAACCGAACGTTAATAAGTGCATCGCTTTAGTTGCCAGGCTACAACTAACTTTCGGCCCTAACCCAACCTGACCTTTGTCCCGTTCTAGGTGCCCCCAAGACCGCCTCCTCAAGTATAAAGTAAGTTGTTGAAAAAATCATGTGGGTGCACGTGACATCTTACTTTAAACAAATGCATCATTATTTTCGTCGACTCGCACCCGGTTGGGCTCATGAGCCGGACCGAACGCAGCGCCGGACCAAGTGCCCAGTGAGAGTGGCCGACACAAAACGAGAAGTTGTTCCTTGAAAAACCTTGTAGGAAGCCCCTGAAAACCGAACGTTAATAAGTGCATCGCTTTAGTTGCCAGGCTACAACTAACTTTCGGCCCTAACCCAACCTGACCTTTGTCCCGTTCTAGGTGCCCCCCAAGACCGCCTCCTCAAGTATAAAGTAAGTTGTTGAAAAAATCATGTGGGTGCACGTGACATCTTACTTTAAACAAATGCATCATTATTTTCGTCGACTCGCACCGGTTGGGCTCATGAGCCGGACGAACGCAGCGCCGGACCAAGTGCCCAGTGAGAGTGGCCGACACAAAACGAGAAGTTGTTCCTTGAAAACCTTGTAGGAAGCCCCTGAAAACCGAACGTTAATAAGTGCATCGCTTTAGTTGCCAGGCTACAACTAACTTTCGGCCCTAACCCAACCTGACCTTTGTCCCGTTCTAGGTGCCCCCAAGACCGCCTCCTCAAGTATAAAGTAAGTTGTTGAAAAAATCATGTGGGTGCACGTGACATCTTACTTTAAACAAATGCATCATTATTTCGTCGACTCGCACCCGGTTGGGCTCATGAGCCGGACCGAACGCAGCGCCGGACCAAGTGCCCAGTGAGAGTGGCCGACACAAAACGAGAAGTTGTTCCTTGAAAAACCTTGTAGGAAGCCCCTGAAAACCGAACGTTAATAAGTGCATCGCTTTAGTTGCCAGGCTACAACTAACTTTCGGCCCTAACCCAACCTGACCTTTGTCCCGTTCTAGGTGCCCCCCAAGACCGCCTCCTCAAGTATAAAGTAAGTTGTTGAAAAAATCATGTGGGTGCACGTGACATCTTACTTTAAACAAATGCATCATTATTTTCGTCGACTCGCACCCGGTTGGGCTCATGAGCCGGACCGAACGCAGCGCCGGACCAAGTGCCCAGTGAGAGTGGCCGACACAAACGAGAAGTTGTTCCTTGAAAAACCTTGTAGGAAGCCCCTGAAAAACGAACGTTAATAAGTGCATCGCTTTAGTTGCCAGGCTACAACTAACTTTCGGCCCTAACCCAACCTGACCTTGTCCCGTTCTAGGTGCCCCCAAGACCGCCTCCTCAAGTATAAAGTAAGTTGTTGAAAAAATCATGTGGGGTGCACGTGACATCTTACTTTAAACAAATGCATCATTATTTTCGTCGACTCGCACCGGTTGGGCTCATGAGCCGGACCGAACGCAGCGCCGGACCAAGTGCCCAGTGAGAGTGGCCGACACAAAACGAAAGTTGTTCCTTGAAAAACCTTGTAGGAAGCCCCTGAAAACCGAACGTTAATAAGTGCATCGCTTTAGTTGCCAGGCTACAACTAACTTTCGGCCCTAACCCAACCTGACCTTTGTCCCGTTCTAGGTGCCCCCCAAGACCGCCTCCTCAAGTATAAAGTAAGTTGTTGAAAAAATCATGTGGGTGCACGTGACATCTTACTTTAAACAAATGCATCATTATTTTCGTCGACTCGCACCCGGTTGGGCTCATGAGCCGGACCGAACGCAGCGCCGGACCAAGTGCCCAGTGAGAGTGGCCGACACAAAACGAGAAGTTGTTCCTTGAAAAACCTTGTAGGAAGCCCCTGAAACGAACGTTAATAAGTGCATCGCTTTAGTTGCCAGGCTACAACTAACTTTCGGCCCTAACCCAACCTGACCTTTGTCCCGTTCTAGGTGCCCCCAAGACCGCCTCCTCAAGTATAAAGTAAGTTGTTGAAAAAATCATGTGGGGTGCACGTGACATCTTACTTTAAACAAATGCATCATTATTTTCGTCGACTCGCACCGGTTGGGCTCATGAGCCGGACCGAACGCAGCGCCGGACCAAGTGCCCAGTGAGAGTGGCCGACACAAAACGAGAAGTTGTTCCTTGAAAAACCTTGTAGGAAGCCCCTGAAAACCGAACGTTAATAAGTGCATCGCTTTAGTTGCCAGGCTACAACTAACTTTCGGCCCTAACCCAACCTGACCTTTGTCCCGTTCTAGGTGCCCCCCAAGACCGCCTCCTCAAGTATAAAGTAAGTTGTTGAAAAAATCATGTGGGGTGCACGTGACATCTTACTTTAAACAAATGCATCATTATTTTCGTCGACTCGCACCCGGTTGGGCTCATGAGCCGGACCGAACGCAGCGCCGGACCAAGTGCCCAGTGAGAGTGGCCGACACAAAACGAGAAGTTGTTCCTTGAAAAACCCCCTGAAAACCGAACGTTAATAAGTGCATCGCTTTAGTTGCCAGGCTACAACTAACTTTCGGCCCTAACCCAACCTGACCTTTGTCCCGTTCTAGGTGCCCCCCAAGACCGCCTCCTCAAGTATAAAGTAAGTTGTTGAAAAAATCATGTGGGTGCACGTGACATCTTACTTTAAACAAATGCATCATTATTTTCGTCGACTCGCACCCGGTTGGGCTCATGAGCCGGACCGAACGCAGCGCCGGACCAAGTGCCCAGTGAGAGTGGCCGACACAAAACGAGAAGTTGTTCCTTGAAAAACCTTGTAGGAAGCCCCTGAAAACCGAACGTTAATAAGTGCATCGCTTTAGTTGCCAGGCTACAACTAACTTTCGGCCCTAACCCAACCTGACCTTTGTCCCTTCTAGGTGCCCCCCAAGACGCCTCCTCAAGTATAAAGTAAGTTGTTGAAAAAATCATGTGGGGTGCACGTGACATCTTACTTTAAACAAATGCATCATTATTTTCGTCGACTCGCACCGGTTGGGCTCATGAGCCGGACCGAACGCAGCGCCGGACCAAGTGCCCAGTGAGAGTGGCCGACACAAAACGAGAAGTTGTTCCTTGAAAAACCTTGTAGGAAGCCCCTGAAAACCGAACGTTAATAAGTGCATCGCTTTAGTTGCCAGGCTACAACTAACTTTCGGCCCTAACCCAACCTGACCTTTGTCCCGTTCTAGGTGCCCCCCAAGACCGCCTCCTCAAGTATAAAGTAAGTTGTTGAAAAAATCATGTGGGTGCACGTGACATCTTACTTTAAACAAATGCATCATTATTTTCGTCGACTCGCACCGGTTGGGCTCATGAGCCGGACCGAACGCAGCGCCGGACCAAGTGCCCAGTGAGAGTGGCCGACACAAAACGAGAAGTTGTTCCTTGAAAAACCTTGTAGGAAGCCCCTGAAAACCGAACGTTAATAAGTGCATCGCTTTAGTTGCCAGGCTACAACTAACTTTCGGCCCTAACCCAACCTGACCTTTGTCCCGTTCTAGGTGCCCCCAAGACCGCCTCCTCAAGTATAAAGTAAGTTGTTGAAAAAATCATGTGGGGTGCACGTGACATCTTACTTTAAACAAATGCATCATTATTTTCGTCGACTCGCACCGGTTGGGCTCATGAGCCGGACCGAACGCAGCGCCGGACCAAGTGCCCAGTGAGAGTGGCCGACACAAAACGAGAAGTTGTTCCTTGAAAAACCTTGTAGGAAGCCCCTGAAAACCGAACGTTAATAAGTGCATCGCTTTAGTTGCCAGGCTACAACTAACTTTCGGCCCTAACCCAACCTGACCTTTGTCCCGTTCTAGGTGCCCCCCAAGACCGCCTCCTCAAGTATAAAGTAAGTTGTTGAAAAAATCATGTGGGTGCACGTGACATCTTACTTTAAACAAATGCATCATTATTTTCGTCGACTCGCACCCGGTTGGGCTCATGAGCCGGACCGAACGCAGCGCCGGACCAAGTGCCCAGTGAGAGTGGCCGACACAAAACGAGAAGTTGTTCCTTGAAAAACCTTGTAGGAAGCCCCTGAAAACGAACGTTAATAAGTGCATCGCTTTAGTTGCCAGGCTACAACTAACTTTCGGCCCTAACCCAACCTGACCTTTGTCCCGTTCTAGGTGCCCCAAGACCGCCTCCTCAAGTATAAAGTAAGTTGTTGAAAAAATCATGTGGGGTGCACGTGACATCTTACTTTAAACAAATGCATCATTATTTTCGTCGACTCGCACCGGTTGGGCTCATGAGCCGGACCGAACGCAGCGCCGACCAAGTGCCCAGTGAGAGTGGCCGACACAAAACGAGAAGTTGTTCCTTGAAAAACCTTGTAGGAAGCCCCTGAAAACCGAACGTTAATAAGTGCATCGCTTTAGTTGCCAGGCTACAACTAACTTTCGGCCCTAACCCAACCTGACCTTTGTCCCGTTCTAGGTGCCCCCAAGACCGCCTCCTCAAGTATAAAGTAAGTGTTGAAAAAATCATGTGGGTGCACGTGACATCTTACTTTAAACAAATGCATCATTATTTTCGTCGACTCGCACCCGGTTGGGCTCATGAGCCGGACCGAACGCAGCGCCGGACCAAGTGCCCTGGCCGACACAAAACGAGAAGTTGTTCCTTGAAAAACCTTGTAGGAAGCCCCTGAAAACCGAACGTTAATAAGTGCATCGCTTTAGTTGCCAGGCTACAACTAACTTTCGGCCCTAACCCAACCTGACCTTTGTCCCGTTCTAGGTGCCCCCCAAGACCGCCTCCTCAAGTATAAAGTAAGTTGTTGAAAAAATCATGTGGGTGCACGTGACATCTTACTTTAAACAAATGCATCATTATTTTCGTCGACTCGCACCGGTTGGGCTCATGAGCCGGACCGAACGCAGCGCCGGACCAAGTGCCCAGTGAGAGTGGCCGACACAAAACGAGAAGTTGTTCCTTGAAAAACCTTGTAGGAAGCCCCTGAAAACCGAACGTTAATAAGTGCATCGCTTTAGTTGCCAGGCTACAACTAACTTTCGGCCCTAACCCAACCTGACCTTTGTCCCGTTCTAGGTGCCCCCCAAGACCGCCTCCTCAAGTATAAAGTAAGTTGTTGAAAAAATCATGTGGGTGCACGTGACATCTTACTTTAAACAAATGCATCATTATTTTCGTCGACTCGCACCGGTTGGGCTCATGAGCCGGACCGAACGCAGCGCCGGACCAAGTGCCCAGTGAGAGTGGCCGACACAAAACGAGAAGTTGTTCCTTGAAAAACCTTGTAGGAAGCCCCTGAAAACCGAACGTTAATAAGTGCATCGCTTTAGTTGCCAGGCTACAACTAACTTTCGGCCCTAACCCAACCTGACCTTTGTCCCGTTCTAGGTGCCCCAAGACCGCCTCCTCAAGTATAAAGTAAGTTGTTGAAAAAATCATGTGGGGTGCACGTGACATCTTACTTTAAACAAATGCATCATTATTTTCGTCGACTCGCACCGGTTGGCTCATGAGCCGGACCGAACGCAGCGCCGGACCAAGTGCCCAGAGTGGCCGACACAAAACGAGAAGTTGTTCCTTGAAAAACCTTGTAGGAAGCCCCTGAAAACCGAACGTTAATAAGTGCATCGCTTTAGTTGCCAGGCTACAACTAACTTTCGGCCCTAACCCAACCTGACCTTTGTCCCGTTCTAGGTGCCCCCAAGACCGCCTCCTCAAGTATAAAGTAAGTTGTTGAAAAAATCATGTGGGGTGCACGTGACATCTTACTTTAAACAAATGCATCATTATTTTCGTCGACTCGCACCGGTTGGGCTCATGAGCCGGACCGAACGCAGCGCCGGACCAAGTGCCCAGTGAGAGTGGCCGACACAAAACGAGAAGTTGTTCCTTGAAAAACCTTGTAGGAAGCCCCTGAAAACCGAACGTTAATAAGTGCATCGCTTTAGTTGCCAGGCTACAACTAACTTTCGGCCCTAACCCAACCTGACCTTTGTCCCGTTCTAGGTGCCCCCAAGACCGCCTCCTCAAGTATAAAGTAAGTTGTTGAAAAAATCATGGGGTGCACGTGACATCTTACTTTAAACAAATGCATCATTATTTTCGTCGACTCGCACCGGTTGGGCTCATGAGCCGGACCGAACGCAGCGCCGGACCAAGTGCCCAGTGAGAGTGGCCGACACAAAACGAGAAGTTGTTCCTTGAAAAACCTTGTAGGAAGCCCCTGAAACCGAACGTTAATAAGTGCATCGCTTTAGTTGCCAGGCTACAACTAACTTTCGGCCCTAACCCAACCTGACCTTTGTCCCGTTCTAGGTGCCCCCAAGACCGCCTCCTCAAGTATAAAGTAAGTTGTTGAAAAAATCATGTGGGGTGCACGTGACATCTTACTTTAAACAAATGCATCATTATTTTCGTCGACTCGCACCCGGTTGGGCTCATGAGCCGGACCGAACGCAGCGCCGGACCAAGTGCCCAGTGAGAGTGGCCGACACAAAACGAGAAGTTGTTCCTTGAAAAACCTTGTAGGAAGCCCCTGAAAACCGAACGTTAATAAGTGCATCGCTTTAGTTGCCAGGCTACAACTAACTTTCGGCCCTAACCCAACCTGACCTTTGTCCCGTTCTAGGTGCCCCCAAGACCGCCTCCTCAAGTATAAAGTAAGTTGTTGAAAAAATCATGTGGGGTGCACGTGACATCTTACTTTAAACAAATGCATCATTATTTTCGTCGACTCGCACCCGGTTGGCTCATGAGCCGGACCGAACGCAGCGCCGACCAAGTGCCCAGTGAGAGTGGCCGACACAAAACGAGAAGTTGTTCCTTGAAAAACCTTGTAGGAAGCCCCTGAAAACCGAACGTTAATAAGTGCATCGCTTTAGTTGCCAGGCTACAACTAACTTTCGGCCCTAACCCAACCTGACCTTTGTCCCGTTCTAGGTGCCCCCCAAGACCGCCTCCTCAAGTATAAAGTAAGTTGTTGAAAAAATCATGTGGGGTGCACGTGACATCTTACTTTAAACAAATGCATCATTATTTTCGTCGACTCGCACCGGTTGGGCTCATGAGCCGGACCGAACGCAGCGCCGGACCAAGTGCCCAGTGAGAGTGGCCGACACAAAACGAGAAGTTGTTCCTTGAAAAACCTTGTAGGAAGCCCCTGAAAACCGAACGTTAATAAGTGCATCGCTTTAGTTGCCAGGCTACAACTAACTTTCGGCCCTAACCCAACCTGACCTTTGTCCCGTTCTAGGTCCCCCAAGACCGCCTCCTCAAGTATAAAGTAAGTTGTTGAAAAAATCATGTGGGTGCACGTGACATCTTACTTTAAACAAATGCATCATTATTTTCGTCGACTCGCACCCGGTTGGGCTCATGAGCCGGACCGAACGCAGCGCCGGACCAAGTGCCCAGTGAGAGTGGCCGACACAAAACGAGAAGTTGTTCCTTGAAAAACCTTGTAGGAAGCCCCTGAAAACCGAACGTTAATAAGTGCATCGCTTTAGTTGCCAGGCTACAACTAACTTTCGGCCCTAACCCAACCTGACCTTTGTCCCGTTCTAGGTGCCCCCCAAGACCGCCTCCTCAAGTATAAAGTAAGTTGTTGAAAAATCATGTGGGGTGCACGTGACATCTTACTTTAAACAAATGCATCATTATTTTCGTCGACTCGCACCCGGTTGGGCTCATGAGCCGGACCGAACGCAGCGCCGGACCAAGTGCCCAGTGAGAGTGGCCGACACAAAACGAGAAGTTGTTCCTTGAAAAACCTTGTAGGAAGCCCCTGAAAACCGAACGTTAATAAGTGCATCGCTTTAGTTGCCAGGCTACAACTAACTTTCGGCCCTAACCCAACCTGACCTTTGTCCCGTTCTAGGTGCCCCCCAAGACCGCCTCCTCAAGTATAAAGTAAGTTGTTGAAAAAATCATGTGGGGTGCACGTGACATCTTACTTTAAACAAATGCATCATTATTTTCGTCGACTCGCACCCGGTTGGCTCATGAGCCGGACCGAACGCAGCGCCGGACCAAGTGCCCAGTGAGAGTGGCCGACACAAAACGAGAAGTTGTTCCTTGAAAAACCTTGTAGGAAGCCCCTGAAAACCGAACG
>NEEC01000041.1:0-142718 GCA_002189035.1 Utricularia gibba | reverse complement strand
TCCACTCGATACCGAAGAGTGCACGAGGCCACCATGAGGTTGTGGCTAGGGACACACCCATGGCATCTTAAATGATCATCTCGAAATCCAAATTTCACATCGTCCCATGAAATACATATGTCTTGCATGCCGAAAATCACATTCGCATCGAGTCGGGTGTCCCGAGTCGCATCGTCGCGAACGTGGTGGCCACTTCGTTGCACATCTGAAGGCTAATATAAGGCAATCTTTCGAGCATTTGTGCCTCCTCGGACGAACAAGTTCTCAACACGAAAGAAGACCGGCTCGGAACGAGCTTCGAAACGGTATGCTATGTGCAACATGACTCATCACCATTTGCAAGATATCCACTCGATACCGAAGAGTGCACGAGGCCACCATGAGGTTGTGGCTAGGGACACACCCATGGCATCTTAAATGATCATCTCGAAATCCAAATTTCACATCGTCCCATGAAATACATATGTCTTGCATGCAAAAATCACATTCGCATCGAGTCAGGGTGTCCCGAGTCGCATTTTCGCGAACGTGGTGGCCACTTCGTTGCACATCTGAAGGCTAATATAAGGCAATCTTTCGAGCATTTGTGCCTCCTCGGACGAACAAGTTCTCAACACGAAAGAAGACCGGCTCGGAACGAGCTTCGAAACGGTATGATATGTGCAACATGACTCATCACCGTTTGCAAGATATCCACTCGATACCGAAGAGTGCACGAGGCCACCATGAGGTTGTGGCTAGGGACACACCCATGGCATCTTAAATGATCATCTCGAAATCTGAAATTTCACATCGTCCCATGAAATAAATATGTCTTGCATGTCAAAATCACATTCGCATCGAGTCGGGTGTCCCGAGTCGCATCGTCGCGAACGTGTGGCCACTTCGTTGCACATCTGAAGGCTAATATAAGGCAATCTTTCGAGCATATTGCAAAAGACGAACACTTCTCAACACGAACCGGCTCGGAACGAGCTTCGAAACGGTATGATATGTGCAACATGACTCATCACCGTTTGCAAGATATCCACTCGATACCGAAGAGTGCACGAGGCACCATGAGGTTGTGGCTAGGGACACACCCATGGCATCTTAAATGATCATCTCGAAATCTGAAATTTCACATCGTCCCATGAAATACATATGTCTTGCATGCAAAATCACATTCGCATCGAGTCGGTGTCCCGAGTCGCATCGTCGCGAACGTGGTGGCCACTTCGTTGCACATCTGAAGGCTAATATAAGGCAATCTTTCGAGCATTTGTGCCTCCTCGGACGAACAAGTTCTCAACACGAAAGAAGACCGGCTCGGAAACGAGCTTCGAAACGGTATGCTATGTGCAACATGACTCATCACCATTTGCAAGATATCCACTCGATACCGAAGAGTGCACGAGGCCACCATGAGGTTGTGGCTAGGGACACACCCATGGCATCTTAAATGATCATCTCGAAATCCAAATTTCACATCGTCCCATGAAATAAATATGTCTTGCATGCAAAAAAAATCACATTCGCATCGAGTCGGTGTCCCGAGTCGCATCGTCGCGAACGTGTGGCCACTTCGTTGCACATCTGAAGGCTAATATAAGGCAATCTTTCGAGCATTTGTGCCTCCTCGGACGAACAAGTTCTCAACACGAAAGAAGACGGCTCGGAACGAGCTTCGAAACGGTATGCTATGTGCAACATGACTCATCACCGTTTGCAAGATATCCACTCGATACCGAAGAGTGCACGAGGCCACCATGAGGTTGTGGCTAGGGACACACCATGGCATCTTAAATGATCATCTCGAAATCCAAATTTCACATCGTCCCATGAAATACATATGTCTTGCATGCCGAAAATCACATTCGCATCGAGTCGGGTGTCCCGAGTCGCATCGTCGCGAACGTGTGGCCACTTCGTTGCACATCTGAAGGCTAATATAAGGCAATCTTTCGAGCATTTGTGCCTCCTCGGACGAACAAGTTCTCAACACGAAAGAAGACCGGCTCGGAACGAGCTTCGAAACGGTATGCTATGTGCAACATGACTCATCACCGTTTGCAAGATATCCACTCGATACCGAAGAGTGCACGAGGCCACCATGAGGTTGTGGCTAGGGACACACCCATGGCATCTTAAATGATCATCTCGAAATCCAAATATTCACATCGTCCCATGAAATACATATGTCTTGCATGCCGAAAATCACATTCGCATCGAGTCGGGTGTCCCGAGTCGCATCGTCGCGAACGTGGTGGCCACTTCGTTGCACATCTGAAGGCTAATATAAGGCAATCTTTCGAGCATTTGTGCCTCCTCGGACGAACAAGTTCTCAACACGAAAGAAGACCGGCTCGGAACGAGCTTCGAAACGGTATGATATGTGCAACATGACTCATCACCGTTTGCAAGATATCCACTCGATACCGAAGAGTGCACGAGGCCACCATGAGGTTGTGGCTAGGGACACACCATGGCATCTTAAATGATCATCTCGAAATCCAAATTTCACATCGTCCCATGAAATACATATGTCTTGCATGTCAAAAATCACATTCGCATCGAGTCGGGTGTCCCGAGTCGCATCGTCGCGAACGTGGTGGCCACTTCGTTGCACATCTGAAGGCTAATATAAGGCAATCTTTCGAGCATTTGTGCCTCCTCGGACGAACAAGTTCTCAACACGAAAGAAGACCGGCTCGGAACGAGCTTCGAAACGGTATGCTATGTGCAACATGACTCATCACCATTTGCAAGATATCCACTCGATACCGAAGAGTGCACGAGGCCACCATGAGGTTGTGGCTAGGGACACACCCATGGCATCTTAAATGATCATCTCGAAATCCAAATTTCACATCGTCCCATGAAATACATATGTCTTGCATGCAAAAATCACATTCGCATCGAGTCGGTGTCCCGAGTCGCATCGTCGCGAACGTGGTGGCCACTTCGTTGCACATCTGAAGGCTAATATAAGGCAATCTTTCGAGCATTTGTGCCCTCGGACGAACAAGTTCTCAACACGAAAGAAGACCGGCTCGGAACGAGCTTCGAAACGGTATGCTATGTGCAACATGACTCATCACCATTTGCAAGATATCCACTCGATACCGAAGAGTGCACGAGGCCACCATGAGGTTGTGGCTAGGGACACACCCATGGCATCTTAAATGATCATCTCGAAATCCAAATTTCACATCGTCCCATGAAATACATATGTCTTGCATGCCGAAAATCACATTCGCATCGAGTCGGTGTCCCGAGTCGCATCGTCGCGAACGTGGTGGCCACTTCGTTGCACATCTGAAGGCTAATATAAGGCAATCTTTCGAGCATTTGTGCTCCTCGGACGAACAAGTTCTCAACACGAAAGAAGACCGGCTCGGAACGAGCTTCGAAACGGTATGCTATGTGCAACATGACTCATCACCATTTGCAAGATATCCACTCGATACCGAAGAGTGCACGAGGCCACCATGAGGTTGTGGCTAGGGACACACCCATGGCATCTTAAATGATCATCTCGAAATCCAAATTTCACATCGTCCCATGAAATACATATGTCTTGCATGCGAAAATCACATTCGCATCGAGTCGGGTGTCCCGAGTCGCATCGTCGCGAACGTGTGGCCACTTCGTTGCACATCTGAAGGCTAATATAAGGCAATCTTTCGAGCATTTGTGCCTCCTCGACGAACAAGTTCTCAACACGAAAGAGACGGCTTCGGAACGCTATGTGCAACATGACTCATCACCGTTTGCAAGATATCCACTCGATACCGAAGAGTGCACGAGGCCACCATGAGGTTGTGGCTAGGGACACACCCATGGCATCTTAAATGATCATCTCGAAATCCAAATTTCACATCGTCCCATGAAATACATATGTCTTGCATGCCGAAAATCACATTCGCATCGAGTCGGGTGTCCCGAGTCGCATCGTCGCGAACGTGGTGGCCACTTCGTTGCACATCTGAAGGCTAATATAAGGCAATCTTTCGAGCATTTGTGCCTCCTCGGACGAACAAGTTCTCAACACGAAAGAAGACCGGCTCGGAACGAGCTTCGAAACGGTATGCTATGTGCAACATGACTCATCACCATTTGCAAGATATCCACTCGATACCGAAGAGTGCACGAGGCCACCATGAGGTTGTGGCTAGGGACACACCCATGGCATCTTAAATGATCATCTCGAAATCCAAATTTCACATCGTCCCATGAAATACATATGTCTTGCATGCAAAAAATCACATTCGCATCGAGTCGGTGTCCCGAGTCGCATCGCGAACGTGGTGGCCACTTCGTTGCACATCTGAAGGCTAATATAAGGCAATCTTTCGAGCATTTGTGCCTCCTCGGACGAACAAGTTCTCAAAACGAAAAAGAACCGGCTCGGAACGAGCTTCGAAACGGTATGATATGTGCAACATGACTCATCACCGTTTGCAAGATATCCACTCGATACCGAAGAGTGCACGAGGCCACCATGAGGTTGTGGCTAGGGACACACCCATGGCATCTTAAATGATCATCTCGAAATCCAAATATTCACATCGTCCCATGAAATACATATGTCTTGCATGCCGAAAATCACATTCGCATCGAGTCGGGTGTCCCGAGTCGCATCGTCGCGAACGTGGTGGCCACTTCGTTGCACATCTGAAGGCTAATATAAGGCAATCTTTCGAGCATTTGTGCCTCCTCGGACGAACAAGTTCTCAACACGAAAGAAGACCGGCTCGGAACGAGCTTCGAAACGGTATGCTATGTGCAACATGACTCATCACCGTTTGCAAGATATCCACTCGATACCGAAGAGTGCACGAGGCCACCATGAGGTTGTGGCTAGGGACACACCCATGGCATCTTAAATGATCATCTCGAAATCCAAAATTTCACATCGTCCCATGAAATACATATGTCTTGCATGCAAAATCACATTCGCATCGAGTCGGGTGTCCCGAGTCGCATCGTCGCGAACGTGGTGGCCACTTCGTTGCACATCTGAAGGCTAATATAAGGCAATCTTTCGAGCATTTGTGCCTCCTCGGACGAACAAGTTCTCAACACGAAAGAGACCGGCTCGGAACGAGCTTCGAAACGGTATGCTATGTGCAACATGACTCATCACCATTTGCAAGATATCCACTCGATACCGAAGAGTGCACGAGGCCACCATGAGGTTGTGGCTAGGGACACACCCATGGCATCTTAAATGATCATCTCGAAATCCAAATTTCACATCGTCCCATGAAATACATATGTCTTGCATGCCGAAAATCACATTCGCATCGAGTCGGGTGTCCCGAGTCGCATCGTCGCGAACGTGGTGGCCACTTCGTTGCACATCTGAAGGCTAATATAAGGCAATCTTTCGAGCATTTGTGCCTCCTCGGACGAACAAGTTCTCAACACGAAAGAGACCGGCTCGAAACGGTATGTGCAACATGACTCATCACCGTTTGCAAGATATCCACTCGATACCGAAGAGTGCACGAGGCCACCATGAGGTTGTGGCTAGGGACACACCCATGGCATCTTAAATGATCATCTCGAAATCCAAAATTTCACATCGTCCCATGAAATACATATGTCTTGCATGCCGAAAATCACATTCGCATCGAGTCGGGTGTCCCGAGTCGCATCGTCGCGAACGTGGTGGCCACTTCGTTGCACATCTGAAGGCTAATATAAGGCAATCTTTCGAGCATTTGTGCCTCCTCGGACGAACAAGTTCTCAACACGAAAGAAGACCGGCTCGGAACGAGCTTCGAAACGGTATGCTATGTGCAACATGACTCATCACCATTTGCAAGATATCCACTCGATACCGAAGAGTGCACGAGGCCACATGAGGTTGTGGCTAGGGACACACCCATGGCATCTTAAATGATCATCTCGAAATCCAAAATTTCACATCGTCCCATGAAATACATATGTCTTGCATGCGAAAATCACATTCGCATCGAGTCGGGTGTCCCGAGTCGCATCGTCGCGAACGTGGTGGCCACTTCGTTGCACATCTGAAGGCTAATATAAGGCAATCTTTCGAGCATTTGTGCCTCCTCGACGAACAAGTTCTCAACACGAAAGAAGACCGGCTCGGAACGAGCTCAACATGACTCATCACCGTTTGCAAGATATCCACTCGATACCGAAGAGTGCACGAGGCCACCATGAGGTTGTGGCTAGGGACACACCATGGCATCTTAAATGATCATCTCGAAATCCAAATATTCACATCGTCCCATGAAATACATATGTCTTGCATGCCGAAAATCACATTCGCATCGAGTCGGGTGTCCCGAGTCGCATCGTCGCGAACGTGGTGGCCACTTCGTTGCACATCTGAAGGCTAATATAAGGCAATCTTTCGAGCATTTGTGCCTCCTCGGACGAACAAGTTCTCAACACGAAAGAAGACCGGCTCGGAACGAGCTTCGAAACGGTATGCTATGTGCAACATGACTCATCACCATTTGCAAGATATCCACTCGATACCGAAGAGTGCACGAGGCCACCATGAGGTTGTGGCTAGGGACACACCCATGGCATCTTAAATGATCATCTCGAAATCCAAATTTCACATCGTCCCATGAAATACATATGTCTTGCATGCCGAAAATCACATTCGCATCGAGTCGGTGTCCCGAGTCGCATCGTCGCGAACGTGGTGGCCACTTCGTTGCACATCTGAAGGCTAATATAAGGCAATCTTTCGAGCATTTGTGCCTCCTCGGACGAACAAGTTCTCAACACGAAAGAAGACCGGCTCGGAACGAGCTTCGAAACGGTATGCTATGTGCAACATGACTCATCACCATTTGCAAGATATCCACTCGATACCGAAGAGTGCACGAGGCCACCATGAGGTTGTGGCTAGGGACACACCCATGGCATCTTAAATGATCATCTCGAAATCCAAATTTCACATCGTCCCATGAAATACATATGTCTTGCATGCAAAATCACATTCGCATCGAGTCGGGTGTCCCGAGTCGCATCGTCGCGAACGTGGTGCCACTTCGTTGCACATCTGAAGGCTAATATAAGGCAATCTTTCGAGCATTTGTGCCTCCTCGGACGAACAAGTTCTCAACACGAAAGAAGACCGGCTCGAACGAGCTTCGAAACGGTATGCTATGTGCAACATGACTCATCACCGTTTGCAAGATATCCACTCGATACCGAAGAGTGCACGAGGCCACCATGAGGTTGTGGCTAGGGACACACCCATGGCATCTTAAATGATCATCTCGAAATCCAAATTTCACATCGTCCCATGAAATACATATGTCTTGCATGCCGAAAATCACATTCGCATCGAGTCGGGTGTCCCGAGTCGCATCGTCGCGAACGTGGTGGCCACTTCGTTGCACATCTGAAGGCTAATATAAGGCAATCTTTCGAGCATTTGTGCCTCCTCGACGAACAAGTTCTCAACACGAAAGAGACCGCTTCGAAACGCTATGTGCAACATGACTCATCACCATTTGCAAGATATCCACTCGATACCGAAGAGTGCACGAGGCCACCATGAGGTTGTGGCTAGGGACACACCCATGGCATCTTAAATGATCATCTCGAAATCCAAATTTCACATCGTCCCATGAAATACATATGTCTTGCATGCCGAAAATCACATTCGCATCGAGTCGGGTGTCCCGAGTCGCATCGTCGCGAACGTGGTGGCCACTTCGTTGCACATCTGAAGGCTAATATAAGGCAATCTTTCGAGCATTTGTGCCTCCTCGGACGAACAAGTTCTCAACACGAAAGAAGACCGGCTCGGAACGAGCTTCGAAACGGTATGATGTGCAACATGACTCATCACCGTTTGCAAGATATCCACTCGATACCGAAGAGTGCACGAGGCCACCATGAGGTTGTGGCTAGGGACACACCCATGGCATCTTAAATGATCATCTCGAAATCCAAAATTTCACATCGTCCCATGAAATACATATGTCTTGCATGCCGAAAATCACATTCGCATCGAGTCGGGTGTCCGAGTCGCATCGTCGCGAACGTGGTGGCCACTTCGTTGCACATCTAAGGCTAATATAAGGCAATCTTTCGAGCATTTGTGCCTCCTCGGACGAACAAGTTCTCAACACGAAAGAAGACCGGCTCGGAACGAGCTTCGAAACGGTATGCTATGTGCAACATGACTCATCACCATTTGCAAGATATCCACTCGATACCGAAGAGTGCACGAGGCCACCATGAGGTTGTGGCTAGGGACACACCCATGGCATCTTAAATGATCATCTCGAAATCCAAATTTCACATCGTCCCATGAAATACATATGTCTTGCATGCAAAATCACATTCGCATCGAGTCGGGTCCCGAGTCGCATTTTCGCGAACGTGGTGGCCACTTCGTTGCACATCTGAAGGCTAATATAAGGCAATCTTTCGAGCATTTGTGCCCTCGGACGAACAAGTTCTCAACACGAAAGAAGACCGGCTCGGAACGAGCTTCGAAACGGTATGATATGTGCAACATGACTCATCACCGTTTGCAAGATATCCACTCGATACCGAAGAGTGCACGAGGCCACCATGAGGTTGTGGCTAGGGACACACCCATGGCATCTTAAATGATCATCTCGAAATCCAAATTTCACATCGTCCCATGAAATACATATGTCTTGCATGCAAAAATCACATTCGCATCGAGTCGGGTGTCCCGAGTCGCATCGTCGCGAACGTGGTGGCCACTTCGTTGCACATCTGAAGGCTAATATAAGGCAATCTTTCGAGCATTTGTGCCTCCTCGGACGAACAAGTTCTCAACACGAAAGAAGACCGGCTCGGAACGAGCTTCGAAACGGTATGCTATGCAACATGACTCATCACCATTTGCAAGATATCCACTCGATACCGAAGAGTGCACGAGGCCACCATGAGGTTGTGGCTAGGGACACACCCATGGCATCTTAAATGATCATCTCGAAATCCAAATTTCACATCGTCCCATGAAATACATATGTCTTGCATGCAAAATCACATTCGCATCGAGTCGGTGTCCCGAGTCGCATCGTCGCGAACGTGGTGGCCACTTCGTTGCACATCTGAAGGCTAATATAAGGCAATCTTTCGAGCATTTGTGCCTCCTCGGACGAACAAGTTCTCAACACGAAAGAAGACCGGCTCGGAACGAGCTTCGAAACGGTATGCTATGTGCAACATGACTCATCACCATTTGCAAGATATCCACTCGATACCGAAGAGTGCACGAGGCCACCATGAGGTTGTGGCTAGGGACACACCCATGGCATCTTAAATGATCATCTCGAAATCCAAAATTTCACATCGTCCCATGAAATACATATGTCTTGCATGCAAAAATCACATTCGCATCGAGTCGGTGTCCCGAGTCGCATCGTCGCGAACGTGGTGGCCACTTCGTTGCACATCTGAAGGCTAATATAAGGCAATCTTTCGAGCATTTGTGCCTCCTCGGACGAACAAGTTCTCAACACGAAAGAACCCGGCTCGGAACGAGCTTCGAAACGGTATGATATGTGCAACATGACTCATCACCGTTTGCAAGATATCCACTCGATACCGAAGAGTGCACGAGGCCACCATGAGGTTGTGGCTAGGGACACACCCATGGCATCTTAAATGATCATCTCGAAATCCAAATATTCACATCGTCCCATGAAATACATATGTCTTGCATGCCGAAAATCACATTCGCATCGAGTCGGGTGTCCCGAGTCGCATCGTCGCGAACGTGGTGGCCACTTCGTTGCACATCTGAAGGCTAATAAAGGCAATCTTTCGAGCATTTGTGCCTCCTCGGACGAACAAGTTCTCAACACGAAAGAAGACCGGCTCGGAACGAGCTTCGAAACGGTATGATATGTGCAACATGACTCATCACCGTTTGCAAGATATCCACTCGATACCGAAGAGTGCACGAGGCCACCATGAGGTTGTGGCTAGGGACACACCCATGGCATCTTAAATGATCATCTCGAAATCCAAATATTCACATCGTCCCATGAAATACATATGTCTTGCATGCCGAAAATCACATTCGCATCGAGTCGGGTGTCCCGAGTCGCATCGTCGCGAACGTGGTGGCCACTTCGTTGCACATCTGAAGGCTAATATAAGGCAATCTTTCGAGCATTTGTGCCTCCTCGGACGAACAAGTTCTCAACACGAAAGAGACCGGCTCGGAACGAGCTTCGAAACGGTATGCTATGTGCAACATGACTCATCACCATTTGCAAGATATCCACTCGATACCGAAGAGTGCACGAGGCCACCATGAGGTTGTGGCTAGGACACACCCATGGCATCTTAAATGATCATCTCGAAATCCAAAATTTCACATCGTCCCATGAAATACATATGTCTTGCATGCCGAAAATCATTCGCATCGAGTCGGGTGTCCCGAGTCGCATCGTCGCGAACGTGGTGGCCACTTCGTTGCACATCTGAAGGCTAATATAAGGCAATCTTTCGAGCATTTGTGCCTCCTCGGACGAACAAGTTCTCAACACGAAAGCCGGCTTTCGAAACGGTATGTATGCAACATGACTCATCACCGTTTGCAAGATATCCACTCGATACCGAAGAGTGCACGAGGCCACCATGAGGTTGTGGCTAGGGACACACCCATGGCATCTTAAATGATCATCTCGAAATCCAAAATTTCACATCGTCCATGAAATACATATGTCTTGCATGCCGAAAATCACATTCGCATCGAGTCGGGTGTCCCGAGTCGCATCGTCGCGAACGTGGTGGCCACTTCGTTGCACATCTGAAGGCTAATATAAGGCAATCTTTCGAGCATTTGTGCCTCCAAACAAGTTCTCAACACGAAAGAAGACCGGCTCGGAACGAGCTTCGAAACGGTATGCTATGTGCAACATGACTCATCACCATTTGCAAGATATCCACTCGATACCGAAGAGTGCACGAGGCCACCATGAGGTTGTGGCTAGGGACACACCCATGGCATCTTAAATGATCATCTCGAAATCCAAAATTTCACATCGTCCCATGAAATACATATGTCTTGCATGTCAAAAATCACATTCGCATCGAGTCGGTGTCCCGAGTCGCATCGTCGCGAACGTGGTGGCCACTTCGTTGCACATCTGAAGGCTAATATAAGGCAATCTTTCGAGCATTTGTGCCTCCTCGGACGAACAAGTTCTCAACACGAAAGAAGACCGGCTCGGAACGAGCTTCGAAACGGTATGCTATGTGCAACATGACTCATCACCGTTTGCAAGATATCCACTCGATACCGAAGAGTGCACGAGGCCACCATGAGGTTGTGGCTAGGGACACACCCATGGCATCTTAAATGATCATCTCGAAATCCAAAATTTCACATCGTCCCATGAAATACATATGTCTTGCATGCCGAAAATCACATTCGCATCGAGTCGGGTGTCCCGAGTCGCATCGTCGCGAACGTGGTGGCCACTTCGTTGCACATCTGAAGGCTAATATAAGGCAATCTTTCGAGCATTTGTGCCTCTCCGGACGAACAAGTTCTCAACACGAAAGAAGACCGGCTCGGAACGAGCTTCGAAACGGTATGATATGTGCAACATGACTCATCACCGTTTGCAAGATATCCACTCGATACCGAAGAGTGCACGAGGAAATCCCCATGAGGTTGTGGCTAGGGACACACCCATGGCATCTTAAATGATCATCTCGAAATCCAAATATTCACATCGTCCCATGAAATACATATGTCTTGCATGCATGTCAAAAATCACATTCGCATCGAGTCGGTGTCCCGAGTCGCATCGTCGCGAACGTGGTGGCCACTTCGTTGCACATCTGAAGGCTAATATAAGGCAATCTTTCGAGCATTTGTGCCTCCTCGGACGAACAAGTTCTCAACACGAAAGAAGACCGGCTCGGAACGAGCTTCGAAACGGTATGATATGTGCAACATGACTCATCACCGTTTGCAAGATATCCACTCGATACCGAAGAGTGCACGAGGCCACCATGAGGTTGTGGCTAGGGACACACCCATGGCATTAAATGATCATCTCGAAATCCAAATATTCACATCGTCCCATGAAATACATATGTCTTGCATGCCGAAAATCACATTCGCATCGAGTCGGGTGTCCCGAGTCGCATCGTCGCGAACGTGGTGGCCACTTCGTTGCACATCTTAAGGCTAATATAAGGCAATCTTTCGAGCATTTGTGCCTCCTCGGACGAACAAGTTCTCAAACGAAAGAACGGCTCGGAACATGTGCAACATGACTCATCACCGTTTGCAAGATATCCACTCGATACCGAAGAGTGCACGAGGCCAGATGAGGTTGTGGCTAGGGACAACATGGCATCTTAAATGATCATCTCGAAATCCAAATTTCACACGTCCATGAAATACATATGTCTTGCATGCCGAAAAATCACATTCGCATCGAGTCGGGTGTCCCGAGTCGCATCGTCGCGAACGTGTGGCCACTTCGTTGCACATCTTATGGCTTTGCAAGATATCCACTCGATACCGAAGAGTGCACGAGGCCACCATGAGGTTGTGGCTAGGGACACACCCATGGCATCTTAAATGATCATCTCGAAATCCAAAATTTCACATCGTCCATGAAATACATATGTCTTGCATGCCGAAAATCACATTCGCATCGAGTCGGTGTCCGAGTCGCATCGTCGCGAACGTGGTGGCCACTTCGTTGCACATTTAAAGGCTAATATAAGGCAATCTTTCGAGCATTTGTGCCTCTCGGACGAACAAGTTCTCAACAAAAGACCGGCTCGGAACGAGCTTCGAAACGGTATGCTATGTGCAACATGACTCATCACCGTTTGCAAGATATCCACTCCGATACCGAAGAGTGCACGAGGCCACCATGAGGTTGTGGCTAGGACACACCCATGGCATCTTAAATGATCATCTCGAAATCCAAATATTCACATCGTCCCATGAAATACATATGTCTTGCATGCCGAAAATCACATTCGCATCGAGTCGGGTGTCCCGAGTCGCATCGTCGCGAACGTGGTGGCCACTTCGTTGCACATCTTAAGGCTAATATAAGGCAATCTTTCGAGCATTTGTGCCTCCTCGGACGAACAAGTTCTCAACACGAAAGAAGACCGGCTCGGAACGAGCTCGAAACGGTATGATATGTGCAACATGACTCATCACCGTTTGCAAGATATCCACTCGATACCGAAGAGTGCACGAGGCCACCATGAGGTTGTGGCTAGGGACACACCCATGGCATCTTAAATGATCATCTCGAAATCCAAATATTCACATCGTCCCATGAAATACATATGTCTTTGCATGCCGAAAATCACATTCGCATCGAGTCGGGTGTCCCGAGTCGCATCGTCGCGAACGTTGTGGCCACTTCGTTGCACATCTTAAGGCTAATATAAGGCAATCTTTCGAGCATTTGTGCCTCCTCGGACGAACAAGTTCTCAACACGAAAGAGACCGGCTCGGAACGAGCTTCGAAACGGTATGATATGTGCAACATGACTCATCACCGTTTGCAAGATATCCACTCGATACCGAAGTGCACGAGGCCACAGGTTGTGGCTAGGGACACACCCATGGCATCTTAAATGATCATCTCGAAATCCAAATATTCACATCGTCCATGAAATACATAAAGAAGCCACTTCGTTGCACATCTTAGGCTAATATAAGGGAACGAGCTTCGAAACGGTCGGAATATGTGCAACATGACTCATCACCATTTGCAAGATATCCACTCGATACCGAAGAGTGCACGAGGCCACCATGAGGTTGTGGCTAGGGACACACATGGATGATCATCTCGCCAAATATTCACATGTCCCAGGTTGCATGCCGGCTAGGGAGTCGCATCGTCGCGAACGTGGTGGCCACTTCGTTGCACATCTTAAGGCTAATAAAGGCAAAATGAACAAGTTCTCATCTTGTCGATCTCGCATCCTCACATCTTGTGCAACATGACTCATCACCATTTGCAAGATATCCACTCGATACACGAAGAGCTACCATGAGGTTGTGGCTAGGGACACACCATGGCATCTTAAATGATCATCTCGAAATCCAAAATTCACATCGTCCATGAAATACATATGTCTTGCATGCCGAAAATCACATTCGCATCGAGTCGGGTGTCCGAGTCGCATCGTCGCGAACGTGGTGGCCACTTCGTTGCACATCTGAAGGCTAATATAAGGCAATCTTTCGAGCATTTGTGCCTCCTCGGACGAACAAGTTCTCAACACGAAAGAAGACCGGCTCGGAACGAGCTTCGAAACGGTATGATATGTGCAACATGACTCATCACCGTTTGCAAGATATCCACTCGATACCGAAGAGTGCACGAGGCCACCATGAGGTTGTGGCTAGGGACACACCCATGGCATCTTAAAAATCTCGAATGATGTCTTGCATGTCGGCTCGTCGAACGAGCTTCGGTAAGGCTAATATAAGGTATCGCAATTGCGCATGGCATCTTAAATGGCACACATGAAATACATATGTCTTGCATGCCGAAAATCACATTCGCATCGAGTCGGGTGTCCCGAGTCGCATCGTCGCGAAACTTCGCACATCTTAAGGCTAATATAAGGCAATCTTCGAGCATTTGTGCTCTCGGACGAACAAGTTCTCAACACGAAAGAAGACCGGCTCGGAACGAGCTTCGAAACGGTATGATATGTGCAACATGACTCATCACCATTTGCAAGATATCCACTCGATACCGAAGAGTGCACGAGGCCACCATGAGGTTGTGGCTAGGGACACACCCATGGCATCTTAAATGATCATCTCGAAATCCAAATATTCACATCGTCCATGAAATACATATGTCTTGCATGCCGAAAATCACATTCGCATCGAGTCGGGTGTCCGAGTCGCATCGTCGCGAACGTGTGGCCACTTCGTTGCACATAAGGCTAATATAAGGCAATCTTTCGAGCATTGTGCCTCCTCGGACGAACAAGTTCTCAACACGAAAGAGACCGGCTCGGAACGAGCTTCGAAACGGTATGCTATGTGCAACATGACTCATCACCTTTGCAAGATATCCACTCGATACCGAAGAGTGCACGAGGCCACCATGAGGTTGTGGCTAGGGACACACCATGGCATCTTAAATGATCATCTCGAAATCCAAATATTCACATCGTCCCATGAAATACATATGTCTTGCATGCCGAAAATCACATTCGCATCGAGTCGGGTGTCCCGAGTCGCATCGTCGCGAACGTGGTGGCCACTTCGTTGCACATCTTAAGGCTAATATAAGGCAATCTTTCGAGCATTTGTGCCTCCTCGGACGAACAAGTTCTCAACACGAAAGAAGACCGGCTCGGAACGAGCTTCGAAACGGTATGATATGTGCAACATGACTCATCACCGTTTGCAAGATATCCACTCGATACCGAAGAGTGCACGAGGCCACCATGAGGTTGTGGCTAGGGACACACCCATGGCATCTTAAATGATCATCTCGAAATCCAAATATTCACATCGTCCCATGAAATACATATGTCTTGCATGCCGAAAATCACATTCGCATCGAGTCGGGTGTCCCGAGTCGCATCGTCGCGAACGTGTGGCCACTTCGTTGCACATCTGAAGGCTAATATAAGGCAATCTTTCGAGCATTTGTGCCTCCTCGGACGAACAAGTTCTCAACACGAAAGTAGACCGGCTCGGAACGAGCTTCGAAACGGATGCTATGTGCAACATGACTCATCACCGTTTGCAAGATATCCACTCGATACCGAAGAGTGCACGAGGCCACCATGAGGTTGTGGCTAGGGACACACCCATGGCATCTTAAATGATCATCTCGAAATCCAAATATTCACATCGTCCCATGAAATACATATGTCTTGCATCGAAAATCACATTCGCATCGAGTCTCCCGAGTCGCATCGTCGCGAACGTTGTGGCCACTTCGTTGCACATCGGCTAATATAAGGCAATCTTTCGAGCATTTGTGCCTCCTCGGACGAACAAGTTCTCAACACCGGCTCGGAACGAGCTTCGAAACGGTATGCTATGTGCAACATGACTCATCACCATTTGCAAGATATCCACTCGATACCGAAGAGTGCACGAGGCCACCATGAGGTTGTGGCTAGGGACACACCCATGGCATCATCATCTCGCATCGTCCCCATATGTCTTGCATGCCGAAAATCACATTCGCATCGAGTCCCGAGTCGCATCGTCGCGAACGTTGTGGCCACTTCGTTGCACATCTTAAGGCTAATATAAGGCAATCTCGAGCATTTGTGCCTCCTCGGACGAACAAGTTCTCAACACGAAAGAAGACCGGCTCGGAACGAGCTTCGAAACGGTATGCTATGTGCAACATGACTCATCACCGTTTGCAAGATATCCACTCGATACCGAAGAGTGCACGAGGCCACCATGAGGTTGTGGCTAGGGACACACCCATGGCATCTTAAATGATCATCTCGAAATCCAAATATTCACATCGTCCCATGAAATACATATGTCTTGCATGCCGAAAATCACATTCGCATCGAGTCGGGTGTCCCGAGTCGCATCGTCGCGAACGTGGTGGCCACTTCGTTGCACATCTTAAGGCTAATATAAGGCAATCTTTCGAGCATCCTGCGAAAGAAGACCGGCTCGGAACGAGCTTCGAAACGGTATGCTATGTGCAACATGACTCATCACCATTTGCAAGATATCCACTCGATACCGAAGAGTGCACGAGGCCACCATGAGCTAGGGACACACATGGCATCGGACGGTTGCATGGCAACGACATCGTGGAAGGTATAACATATCTTTCGGCACTTCGATTCATCGGAGGCTAATATAAGGCAATCTTTCGAGCATTTGTGCCTCCTCGGACGAACAAGTTCTCACGAAAGAAACCGGCTCGGAACGAGCTTCGAAACGGTATGCTATGTGCAACATGACTCATCACCGTTTGCAAGATATCCACTCGATAGTCCATGAGCTATGGCATCTTATGGACACATCGATGGTTGTGGCATCGACGAGTCGCACACCCAACATAAGGCTAATATAAGGCAATCTTTCGAGCATTTGTGCCTCCTCGGACGAACAAGTTCTCTCGGAACGAGCTTCGAAACGGTATGCGCAACATGACTCATCGCAAGATATCCACTCGATACCGAAGAGTCCATGAGGTTGTGGCTATGGCATCTTAAATGATCATCTCGCACATCGTCCCATGATGTCTTGCATGAAAATCACATTCGCATCGAGTCGGTGTCCCGAGTCGCATCGTCGCGAACGTGGTGGCCACTTCGTTGCACATCTAAGGCTAATATAAGGCAATCGAGCATCGGACGAACAAGTTCTGCTCGGAACGAGCTTCGAAACGGTATGCGTGACATGTGTTTCTGGCACACACCCGAAAGAAGACCAAGGCATCGACGAGTCGCATTCGCGAACGTGGTGGCCACTTCGTTGCACACAAGGCTAATATAAGGCAATCTTTCGAGCATTTGTGCCTCCTCGGACGAACAAGTTCTCAACACGAAAGATCGGAACGAGCTTCGAAACGGTATGCTATGTGCAACATGACTCATCACCATTTGCAAGATATCCACTCGATACCGAAGAGTGCACGAGGCCACCATGAGGTTGTGGCTAGGGACACACCCATGGCATCTTAAATGATCATCTCGAAATATTCACATCGTCCCATGAAATACATATGTCTTGCATGCCGAAAATCACATTCGCATCGAGTCGGGTGTCCCGAGTCGCATCGTCGCGAACGTGGTGGCCACTTCGTTGCACATCTGAAGGCTAATATAAGGCAATCTTTCGAGCATTTGTGCCTCCTCGGACGAACAAGTTCTCAACACGAAAGAAGACCGGCTCGGAACGAGCTTCGAAACGGTATGCTATGTGCAACATGATTTGCAAGATATCCACTCGATACCGAAGAGTGCACGAGGCCACCATGAGGTTGTGGCTAGGGACACACCCATGGCATCTTAAATGATCATCTCGAAATCCAAATTTCACACCCCATGAAAATCACATTCGCATCGAAATCGTCGCGAAGCCACTTCGTTGCTCGGAACGACGAACTCTTATCGTGTTGGATGAGTCACCATGGCTTGTCAAGTCGTCCCCATATGTCTTGCATGGCATCGAAGTCGCATCGTCGCGAACGTGGTGGCCACTTCGTTGCACATTAAGGCTAATATAAGGCAATCTTTCGAGCATTTGTGCCTCCTCGGACGAACAAGTTCTCAACACGAAAGAGACCGGCTCGGAACGAGCTTCGAAACGGTATGCTATGTGCAACATGACTCATCACCATTTGCAAGATATCCACTCGATACCGAAGAGTGCACGAGGCCACCATGAGGTTGTGGCTAGGGACACCCATGGCATCTTAAATGATCATCTCGAAATCCAAAATTCACATCGTCCCATGAAATACATATGTCTTGCATGCCGAAAATCACATTCGCATCGAGTCGGGTGTCCCGAGTCGCATCGTCGCGAACGCCACACATCGGCTAATATAAGGCAATCATGTGTTCTGCTGAGCTTCCGGTATGCTATGTGCAACGTTTGCAAGATATCCACTCGATACCGAAGAGTCGCTCCCATGGGGGACACATGTCTTGCAAAAATCACATTCGCATCGAGTCGGTGTCCCGAGTCGCATCGTCGCGAACGTGGTGGCCACTTCGTTGCACATCTGAAGGCTAATATAAGGCAATCGAGCATGTGCTCGGAACGAGCTTCGAAACGGTATGCTATGTGCAACATGACTCATCATTTGCAAGATATCCACTCGATACCGAAGAGTGCACGAGGCCACCATGAGGTTGTGGCTAGGGACACACCCATGGCATCTTAAATGATCATCTCGATCGTCATGAAATACATATGTCTTGCATGCCGGCATCGAGTCGGTGTCCCGAGTCGCATCGTCGCGAACGTGGTGGCCACTTCGTTGCACATCTAAGGCTAATATAAGGCAATCTTTCGAGCATTTGTGCCTCCTGCAACACACCGGCTCGGAACGAGCTTCGAAACGGTATGCTATGTGCAACATGATCACCATTTGCAAGATATCCACTCGATGAGTCCCTCATGGCATCGATCATCTCGAAATCCAAATATTCACATCGTCCCGAAATACATATGTCTTGCATGCCGAAAATCACATTCGCATCGAGTCGGTGTCCCGAGTCGCATCGTCGCGAACGTGGTGGCCACTTCGTTGCACATCTAAGGCTAATATAAGGCAATCTTTCGAGCATTTGTGCCTCCTCGGACGAACAAGTTCTCAACACGAAAGAAGACCGGCTCGGAACGAGCTTCGAAACGGTATGCTATGTGCAACATGACTCATCACCATTTGCAAGATATCCACTCGATACCGAAGAGTGCACGAGGCCACCATGAGGTTGTGGCTAGGGACACACCCATGGCATCTTAAATGATCATCTCGAAATCCAAAATTCACATCGTCCCATGAAATACATATGTCTTGCATGCCGAAAATCACATTCGCATCGAGTCGGGTGTCCCGAGTCGCATCGTCGCGAACGTGGTGGCCACTTCGTTGCACATCTGAAGGCTAATATAAGGCAATCTTTCGAGCATTTGTGCCTCCTCGGACGAACAAGTTCTCAACACGAAAGAAGACCGGCTCGGAACGAGCTTCGAAACGGTATGCTATGTGCAACATGACTCATCACCATTTGCAAGATATCCACTCGATACCGAAGAGTGCACGAGGCCACCATGAGGTTGTGGCTAGGGACACACCCATGGCATCTTAAATGATCATCTCGAAATCCATTCACACCGTCCATGCAATCGACGATCGCATCGTCGCCATGCACCGAAGGCGTGCAAGGCACCATGAGGTTGTGCTAGGGACGAACATCGGCTCGGAACGAGCTTCGAAACGGTATGTGTGCAACATGACTCATCATTTGCAAGATATCCACTCGATACCGAAGAGTGCACGAGGCCACCAAGGTTGTGGCTATGGCATCTTAAATGATCATCTCGTCCCATGAAATACATATGTCTTGCATGCCGAAAATCACATTCGCATCGAGTCGGTGTCCCGAGTCGCATCGTCGCGAACGTGGTGGCCACTTCGTTGCACATCTGAAGGCTAATATAAGGCAATCTTTCGAGCATTTGTGCCTCCTCGGACGAACAAGTTCTCAACACGAAAGAAGACCGGCTCGGAACGAGCTTCGAAACGGTATGCTATGTGCAACATGACTCATCACCATTTGCAAGATATCCACTCGATACCGAAGAGTGCACGAGGCCACCATGAGGTTGTGGCTAGGGACACACCCATGGCATCTTAAATGATCATCTCGAAATCCAAATATTCACATCGTCCCATGAAATACATATGTCTTGCATGCCGAAAATCACATTCGCATCGAGTCGGTGTCCCGAGTCGCATCGTCGCGCCGTCGGTGCACATCTTAAGGCTAATATAAGGCAATAATTCGATCCCTATTGGCATTTTGCCTCGGCGAAGAGGGTCGGAACGACAGAAGCCACTTCGTTGCACATCTCGGAGCATTTGTGCCTCCTGCACGGCTATCTATGTGCAACATGACTCATCACCGTTTGCAAGATATCCACTCGATACCGAAGAGTGCACGAGGCCACCATGAGGTTGTGGCTAGGGACACACCCATGGCATCCATGGTCCCATGTTGTGGCATCGACGAGTCGCATCGTCGCGAACGTGTGGCCACTTCGTTGCACATAAGGCTAATATAAATGATCATCTCGAAATGTGCAACATGATGCAAGATATCCACTCGATACCGAAGAGTCACCTGGCTAGGGACACAATGGCATCTTAAATGATCATCTCGTCGTTGCATATGCCGAAAATCACATTCGCATCGAGTCGGTGTCCCGAGTCGCATCGTCGCGAACGTGGTGGCCACTTCGTTGCACATCTGAAGGCTAATATAAGGCAATCTTTCGAGCATTTGTGCCTCCTCGGACGAACAAGTTCTCAACACGAAAGAAGACCGGCTCGGAACGAGCTTCGAAACGGTATGCTATGTGCAACATGACTCATCACCGTTTGCAAGATATCCACTCGATACCGAAGAGTGCACGAGGCCACCATGAGGTTGTGGCTAGGGACACACCCATGGCATCTTAAATGATCATCTCGAAATCCAAAATTCACATCGTCCCATGAAATACATATGTCTTGCATGCCGAAAATCACATTCGCATCGAGTCGGGTGTCCCGAGTCGCATCGTCGCGAACGTGGTGGCCACTTCGTTGCACATCTAAGGCTAATATAAGGCAATCTTTCGAGCATTTGTGCCTCCTCGGACGAACAAGTTCTCAACACGAAAGAAGACCGGCTCGGAACGAGCTTCGAAACGGTATGATATGTGCAACACTCATCATTTGCAAGATATCCACTCGATACCGAAGAGTCACCATGAGGTTGTGGCTCATGGCATCATCATCTCGAAATATTCACATCGTCCCTTGCCGAAAATCACATTCGCATCGAGTCCCGAGTCGCATCGTCGCGAACGCCACTTCGTTGCACACCGCAAAATAATTGATCATCGGTGTCGATGAGTCCTCCGCGACACATGAAATACATATGTCTTGCATGGCATCGAAGTCGCATCGTCGCGAACATGTAAGGCTAATATAAGGCAATCTTTCGAGCATGTGCCTCCTCGGACGAACAAGTTCTTCAAGACCGGCTCGGAAAGCAAAACGGTGCTATGTGCAACATGACTCATGATTTGCTGATATCCACTCGATACCGAAGAGTCGCTAGGGACACACCCATGGCATGCCAATGAAGTTAACATCGACACACCCATATAAATTCATCCGAAATCACATTCGCATCATCGGGTGTCCCGAGTCGCATCGTCGCGAACGAGTGGCCACTTCGTGCACATCTCGCATAATATAACGCACCTTCGATGTGTCCTCGGGACCAATCTTTCGACACGAAAGTCGACCGGCTCGGAACGAGCTTCGGCTATCTATGTGCAACATGACTCATCACCATTGCAAGATATCCACTCGATACCGAAGAGTGCACGAGGCCACCATGAGGTTGTGGCTAGGGACACACCCATGGCATCTTAAATGATCATCTCGAAATCCAAATATTTCACATCGTCCCATGAAATACATATGTCTTGCATGCCGAAAATCACATTCGCATCGAGTCGGGTGTCCCGAGTCGCATCGTCGCGAACGTGGTGGCCACTTCGTTGTAAGGCTAATATAAGGCAATTCGCATCGACGAGTGTGCTTCCCGCAACGTGCATCCACTCGATTCCTCGTGGACCGGCATTGAAGGCTAAAATAAGGCCTTTCGAGCATGTGCTCGGAACGATGTATGCTATGTGCAACATGACTCATCACCGTTTGCAAGATATCCACTCGATACCGAAGAGTGCACGAGGCCACCATGAGGTTGTGGCTAGGGACACACCCATGGCATCCATGACATCTCGGTTGTGGCATCGATCGAGTCCGCACCCAACATCTAGGCTAATATAAGGCAATCTTTGCATGCACGAGAAATCACGATTCGCATCGAGTCATGCAAGATATCCACTCGATGTCCCGAGTCGCATCGCATCGCACGTCTTGCATGTGGCCGAGTCGGGTGTCCCGAGTCGCATCGTCGCGAACGTGGTGGCCACTTCGTTGCACATCTGAAGGCTAATATAAGGCAATCTTTCGAGCATTTGTGCCTCCTCGGACGAACAAGTTCTCAACACAGACGGAACGACAATGCGTGCAAAAGAATCACCGGAGGCGGAATATCCACTCGATACCTATGTGACAGATGCGATACCGAAGAGTGCACCACCATGAGGTTGTGGCTAGGGACACACCCATGGCATCTTAAATGATCATCTCGAAATCCAAATATTCACATCGTCCCATGAAATACATATGTCTTGCATGCCGGCATCGATCCCGAGTCGCATCGTCGCGAACGCCACTTCGTTGCACATCTGAAGGCTAATATAAGGCAATCTTTCGAGCATTTGTGCCTCCTCGGACGAACAAGTTCTCAACACGAAAGAAGACCGGCTCGGAACGAGCTTCGAAACGGTATGGTGCAACATGACTCATCACCATTTGCAAGATATCCACTCGATACCGAAGAGTGCACGAGGCCACCATGATGGCTAGGGACACACCCATGGCATCTTAAATGATCATCTCGAAATATTCACATCGTCCCATGAAATACATATGTCTTGCATGCCGAAAATCACATTCGCATCGAGTCGGGTGTCCCGAGTCGCATCGTCGCGAACGTGGTGGCCACTTCGTTGCACATCTAAGGCTAATATAAGGCAATCTTTCGAGCATTTGTGCCTCCTCGGACGAACAAGTTCTCAACACGAAAGAAGACCGGCTCGGAACGAGCTTCGAAACGGTATGCTATGTGCAACATGACTCATCACCATTTGCAAGATATCCACTCGATACCGAAGAGTGCACGAGGCCACCATGAGGTTGTGGCTAGGGACACACCCATGGCATCTTAAATGATCATCTCGAAATCCAAAATTCACATCGTCCCATGAAATACATATGTCTTGCATGCCGAAAATCACATTCGCATCGAGTCGGGTGTCCCGAGTCGCATCGTCGCGAACGTGGTGGCCACTTCGTTGCACATCTGAAGGCTAATATAAGGCAATCTTTCGAGCATTTGTGCCTCCTCGGACGAACAAGTTCTCAACACGAAAGAAGACCGGCTCGGAACGAGCTTCGAAACGGTATGCTATGTGCAACATGACTCATCACCATTTGCAAGATATCCACTCGATACCGAAGAGTGCACGAGGCCACCATGAGGTTGTGGCTAGGGACACACCCATGGCATCTTAAATGATCATCTCGAAATCCAAATATTCACATCGTCCCATATGTCTTGCATGCCGAAAATCACATTCGCATCGAGTCGGTGTCCCGAGTCGCATCGTCGCGAACGTGGTGGCCACTTCGTTGCACATCTGAAGGCTAATATAAGGCAATCTTTCGAGCATTTGTGCCTCCTCGGACGAACAAGTTCTCAACACGAAAGAAGACCGGCTCGGAACGAGCTTCGAAACGGTATGCTATGTGCAACATGACTCATCACCGTTTGCAAGATATCCACTCGATACCGAAGAGTGCACGAGGCCACCATGAGGTTGTGGCTAGGGACACACCCATGGCATCTTAAATGATCATCTCGAAATCCAAATTTCACATCGTCCCATGAAATACATATGTCTTGCATGCCGAAAATCACATTCGCATCGAGTCGGGTGTCCCGAGTCGCATCGTCGCGAACGTGGTGGCCACTTCGTTGCACATCTAAGGCGCTATGTGCAACATGATTTGCAAGATATCATGAAATACATATCACACATCGAGAGAACGTGGTGGCCACTTCGTTGCTCGCAATCTTTCGAGCACGGACGGAAGACCGGCTAGCTTCGAAACGGTATGCTATGTGCAACATGACTCATCACCATTTGCAAGATATCCACTCGATACCGAAGAGTGCACGAGGCCACCATGAGGTTGTGGCTAGGGACACACCCATTCATCATCGTCGCATGAAATACATATGTCTTGCATGCCGAAAATCACATTCGCATCGAGTCGGGTGTCCCGAGTCGCATCGTCGCGAACGTGGTGGCCACTTCGTTGCACATCTAAGGCTAATATAAGGCAATCTTTCGAGCATTTGTGCCTCCTCGGACGAACAAGTTCTCAACACGAAAGAAGACCGGCTCGGAACGAGCTTCGAAACGGTATGCTATGTGCAACATGACTCATCACCATTTGCAAGATATCCACTCGATACCGAAGAGTGCACGAGGCCACCATGAGGTTGTGGCTAGGGACACACCCATGGCATCTTAAATGATCATCTCGAAATCCAAATTTCACATCGTCCCATGAAATACATATGTCTTGCATGCCGAAAATCACATTCGCATCGAGTTGTCCCGAGTCGCATCGTCGCGAACGTGTGGCCACTTCGTTGCACATCTTAAGGCTAATATAAGGCAATCTTTCGAGCATTTGTGCCTCCTCGGACGAACAAGTTCTCAACACGAAAGAAGACCGGCTCGGAACGAGCTTCGAAACGGTATGCTATGTGCAACATGACTCATCACCATTTGCAAGATATCCACTCGATACCGAAGAGTGCACGAGGCCACCATGAGGTTGTGGCTAGGGACACACCCATGGCATCTTAAATGATCATCTCGAAATCCAAATATTCACATCGTCCCATGAAATACATATGTCTTGCATGCCGAAAATCACATTCGCATCGAGTCGGGTGTCCCGAGTCGCATCGTCGCGAACGTGGTGGCCACTTCGTTGCACATCTGAAGGCTAATATAAGGCAATCTTTCGAGCATTTGTGCCTCCTCGGACGAACAAGTTCTCAACACGAAAGAAGACCGGCTCGGAACGAGCTTCGAAACGGTATGCTATGTGCAACATGACTCATCACCATTTGCAAGATATCCACTCGATACCGAAGAGTGCACGAGGCCACCATGAGGTTGTGGCTAGGGACACACCCATGGCATCTTAAATGATCATCTCGAAATCCAAATATTCACATCGTCCCATGAAATACATATGTCTTGCATGCCGAAAATCACATTCGCATCGAGTCGGTGTCCCGAGTCGCATCGTCGCGAACGTGGTGGCCACTTCGTTGCACATCTGAAGGCTAATATAAGGCAATCTTTCGAGCATTTGTGCCTCCTCGGACGAACAAGTTCTCAACACGAAAGAAGACCGGCTCGGAACGAGCTTCGAAACGGTATGCTATGTGCAACATGACTCATCACCGTTTGCAAGATATCCACTCGATACCGAAGAGTGCACGAGGCCACCATGAGGTTGTGGCTAGGGACACACCCATGGCATCTTAAATGATCATCTCGAAATCCAAATTTCACATCGTCCCATGAAATACATATGTCTTGCATGCCGAAAATCACATTCGCATCGAGTCGGGTGTCCCGAGTCGCATCGTCGCGAACGTGTGGCCACTTCGTTGCACATCTGAAGGCTAATATAAGGCAATCTTTCGAGCATTTGTGCCTCCTCGGACGAACAAGTTCTCAACACGAAAGAAGACCGGCTCGGAACGAGCTTCGAAACGGTATGCTATGTGCAACATGACTCATCACCATTTGCAAGATATCCACTCGATACCGAAGAGTGCACGAGGCCACCATGAGGTTGTGGCTAGGGACACACCCATGGCATCTTAAATGATCATCTCGAAATCCAAATTTCACATCGTCCCATGAAATACATATGTCTTGCATGCCGAAAATCACATTCGCATCGAGTCGGGTGTCCCGAGTCGCATCGTCGCGAACGTGTGGCCACTTCGTTGCACATCTTAAGGCTAATATAAGGCAATCGAGCACTCGAGCATTTGTGCCTCCTCGGAACAAGGCTAATATAAGGCAATCTTTCGAGCAACGAACAAGTTCTCAACACGAAGACCGGCTCGGAACGAGCTTCGAAACGGTATGCTATGTGCAACATGACTCATCACCATTTGCAAGATATCCACTCGATACCGAAGAGTGCACGAGGCCACCATGAGGTTGTGGCTAGGGACACACCCATGGCATCTTAAATGATCATCTCGAAATCCAAATATTCACATCGTCCCATGAAATACATATGTCTTGCATGCCGAAAATCACATTCGCATCGAGTCGGGTGTCCCGAGTCGCATCGTCGCGAACGTGTGGCCACTTCGTTGCACATCTTAAGGCTAATATAAGGCAATCTTTCGAGCATTTGTGCCTCCTCGGACGAACAAGTTCTCAACACGAAAGAAGACCGGCTCGGAACGAGCTTCGAAACGGTATGATATGTGCAACATGACTCATCACCGTTTGCAAGATATCCACTCGATACCGAAGAGTGCACGAGGCCACCATGAGGTTGTGGCTAGGGACACACCCATGGCATCTTAAATGATCATCTCGAAATCCAAATTTCACATCGTCCCATGAAATACATATGTCTTGCATGCCGAAAATCACATTCGCATCGAGTCGGGTGTCCCGAGTCGCATCGTCGCGAACGGTGGCCACTTCGTTGCACATCTAAGGCTAATATAAGGCAATCTTTCGAGCATTTGTGCCTCCTCGGACGAACAAGTTCTCAACACGAAAGAAGACCGGCTCGGAACGAGCTTCGAAACGGTATGCTATGTGCAACATGACTCATCACCATTTGCAAGATATCCACTCGATACCGAAGAGTGCACGAGGCCACCATGAGGTTGTGGCTAGGGACACACCCATGGCATCTTAAATGATCATCTCGAAATCCAAATTTCACATCGTCCCATGAAATACATATGTCTTGCATGCCGAAAATCACATTCGCATCGAGTCGGGTGTCCCGAGTCGCATCGTCGCGAACGTGGTGGCCACTTCGTTGCACATCTTAAGGCTAATATAAGGCAATCTTTCGAGCATTTGTGCCTCCTCGGACGAACAAGTTCTCAACACGAAAGAAGACCGGCTCGGAACGAGCTTCGAAACGGTATGCTATGTGCAACACTCATCATTTGCAAGATATCCACTCGATACCGAAGAGTGCACGAGGCCACCATGAGGTTGTGGCTAGGGACACACCCATGGCGAAATTTCACAATGAAATCACATCGATATTCGCATCGAATATCGTCGCACACTTCGTTGCACATCCATGCAAAGCATACAATTCACGAGTCTGTGCATGCATCAAAGATATCCACTCGATGAGTCATCTCGTCGCGAAATATTCACATCGTCCCATGAAATACATATGTCTTGCATGCCGTCGCATCGAGTCGCGAGTCGCATCGTGGTGGCCACTTCGTTGGGCTAATATAAGGCAATCCGAAGCTCGACGCAATGTCTTCGAAAATCGTGGTGCATCCAGATTCCTCACATCTTAAATGATCAGACCATAATCGGCATCGACGAGTCGCAGAAGACTTCGTTGCCGGAATGTTCTTGATCTATGTGCAACATGACTCATCACCGTTTGCAAGATATCCACTCGATACCGAAGAGTGCACGAGGCCACCATGAGGTTGTGGCTAGGGACACACCCATGGCATCTTAAATGATCATCTCGAAATCCAAATATTCACATCGTCCCATGAAATACATATGTCTTGCATGCCGAAAATCACATTCGCATCGAGTCGGGTGTCCCGAGTCGCATCGTCGCGAACGTGTGGCCACTTCGTTGCACATCTTAAGGCTAATATAAGGCAATCTTTCGAGCATTTGTGCCTCCTCGGACGAACAAGTTCTCAACACGAAAGAAGACCGGCTCGGAACGAGCTTCGAAACGGTATGCTATGTGCAACATGACTCATCACCATTTGCAAGATATCCACTCGATACCGAAGAGTGCACGAGGCCACCATGAGGTTGTGGCTAGGGACACACCCATGGCATCTTAAATGATCATCTCGAAATCCAAATTCACATCGTCCCATGAAATACATATGTCTTGCATGCCGAAAATCACATTCGCATCGAGTCGGTGTCCCGAGTCGCATCGTCGCGAACGTGGTGGCCACTTCGTTGCACATCTTAAGGCTAATATAAGGCAATCTTTCGAGCATTTGTGCCTCCTCGGACGAACAAGTTCTCAACACGAAAGAAGACCGGCTCGGAACGAGCTTCGAAACGGTATGCTATGTGCAACATGACTCATCACCATTTGCAAGATATCCACTCGATACCGAAGAGTGCACGAGGCCACCATGAGGTTGTGGCTAGGGACACACCCATGGCATCTTAAATGATCATCTCGAAATCCAAATATTCACATCGTCCCATGAAATACATATGTCTTGCATGCCGAAAATCACATTCGCATCGAGTCGGGTGTCCCGAGTCGCATCGTCGCGAACGTGGTGGCCACTTCGTTGCACATCTTAAGGCTAATATAAGGCAATCTTTCGAGCATTTGTGCCTCCTCGGACGAACAAGTTCTCAACACGAAAGAAGACCGGCTCGGAACGAGCTTCGAAACGGTATGCTATGTGCAACATGACTCATCACCGTTTGCAAGATATCCACTCGATACCGAAGAGTGCACGAGGCCACCATGAGGTTGTGGCTAGGGACACACCCATGGCATCTTAAATGATCATCTCGAAATCCAAATTTCACATCGTCCCATGAAATACATATGTCTTGCATGCCGAAAATCACATTCGCATCGAGTCGGGTGTCCCGAGTCGCATCGTCGCGAACGTGTGGCCACTTCGTTGCACATCTAAGGCTAATATAAGGCAATCTTTCGAGCATTTGTGCCTCCTCGGACGAACAAGTTCTCTGCTATGTGCAACATGACTCATCATGATATCCACTCGATCGAAGAGTCACCATGACTTGGCATCTTAAATGATCATCTCGAAATCCAAATTTCACATCGTCCCATGAAATACATATGTCTTGCATGCCGAAAATCACATTCGCATCGAGTCGGGTGTCCCGAGTCGCATCGTCGCGAACGTGGTGGCCACTTCGTTGCACAAGGCTAATATAAGGCAATCTTTCGAGCATTTGTGCCTCCTCGGACGAACAAGTTCTCAACACGAAAGAGACCGGCTCGGAACGAGCTTCGAAACGGTATGATATGTGCAACATGACTCATCACCATTTGCAAGATATCCACTCGATACCGAAGAGTGCACGAGGCCACCATGAGGTTGTGGCTAGGGACACACCCATGGCATCTTAAATGATCATCTCGAAATCCAAATTTCACATCGTCCCATGAAATACATATGTCTTGCATGCCGAAAATCACATTCGCATCGAGTCGGGTGTCCCGAGTCGCATCGTCGCGAATGGCCACTTCGTTGCACGCTAATATAAGGCAATCTTTCGAGCATTTGTGCCTCCTCGGACGAACAAGTTCTCAACACGAAAGAAGACCGGCTCGGAACGAGCTTCGAAACGGTATGCTATGTGCAACATGACTCATCACCATTTGCAAGATATCCACTCGATACCGAAGAGTGCACGAGGCCACCATGAGGTTGTGGCTAGGGACACACCCATGGCATCTTAAATGATCATCTCGAAATCCAAATTTCACATCGTCCCATGAAATACATATGTCTTGCATGCCGAAAATCACATTCGCATCGAGTCGGGTGTCCCGAGTCGCATCGTCGCGAACGTGGTGGCCACTTCGTTGCACATCTTAAGGCTAATATAAGGCAATCTTTCGAGCATTTGTGCCTCCTCGGACGAACAAGTTCTCAACACGAAAGAAGACCGGCTCGGAACGAGCTTCGAAACGGTATGCTATGTGCAACATGACTCATCACCATTTGCAAGATATCCACTCGATACCGAAGAGTGCACGAGGCCACCATGAGGTTGTGGCTAGGGACACACATGGCATCTTAAATGATCATCTCGACCGGCATCGGCATCGACGAGCATCGTCGCCAACATCGGCTAATATAAGGCTATGTGCACACATGACTCATGGCATTTGCAAGATATCCACTCGATAGTCATGAGGTTGTGGCTAGGGACACACCCATGGCATCTTAAATGGCCAAATTTCACATCGTCCCATGAAATACATATGTCTTGCATGCCGAAAATCACATTCGCATCGAGTCGGGTGTCCCGAGTCGCATCGTCGCGAACGTGGTGGCCACTTCGTTGCACATCTGAAGGCTATATAAATGAACAATCATCTCGAAATCAAATTATCCACTCGATACCGTCACCCGATACATATCGTCTTGCATGTGCAAAAATCACATTCGTTCGAGTCGGGTGCTAATATAAGGGAGCAGTGTTCGCGAAACGTGGTGGCCACTTCGTTGCACATCTGAAGGCATGAAATACATAATGCCGGCATCGACGAGTCGCAGCATTTCGTTGCACATCCTAATATCCTCATGGACGAACAAGTTCTCAACACGAAAGAAGACCGGCTCGGAACGAGCTTCGAAACGGTATGCTATGTGCAACATGACTCATCACCATTTGCAAGATATCCACTCGATACCGAAGAGTGCACGAGGCCACCATGAGGTTGTGGCTAGGGACACACCCATGGCATCTTAAATGATCATCTCGAAATCCAAATTTCACATCATGAAATACATATGTCCATGCCGAAAATCACAATCGACGAGTATCGTCGCGAACGCCACTTCGTTGCACATTTAAGGCTAATATAAGGCAATCTTTCGAGCATTTGTGCCTCCTCGGACGAACAAGTTCTCGAAAGAAGACCGGCTCGGAACGAGCTTCGAAACGGTATGCTATGTGCAACATGACTCATCACCGTTTGCAAGCACTCGATCGCACGAGGCCACCATGAGGTTGTGGCTAGGGACACACCCATGGCATCTTAAATGATCATCTCGAAATCCAAATTTCACATCGTCCCATGAAATACATATGTCTTGCATGCCGAAAATCACATTCGCATCGAGTCGGGTGTCCCGAGTCGCATCGTCGCGAACGTTGTGGCCACTTCGTTGCACATCTTAAGGCAATCTTTCGAGCATTTGTGCCTCCTCGGACGAACAAGTTCTCAACACGAAAGAAGACCGGCTCGGAACGAGCTTCGAAACGGTATGCTATGTGCATGAATCACCGTTTGCAAGACGATACCGAAGAGTGCACGAGGCCACCATGAGGTTGTGGCTAGGGACACACCCATGGCATCTTAAATGATCATCTCGAAATCCAAAATTCACATCGTCCCATGAAATACATATGTCTTGCATGCCGAAAATCACATTCGCATCGAGTCGGGTGTCCCGAGTCGCATCGTCGCGAACGTGGTGGCCACTTCGTTGCACATCTTAAGGCTAATATAAGGCAATCTTTCGAGCATTTGTGCCTCCTCGGACGAACAAGTTCTCAACACGAAAGAAGACCGGCTCGGAACGAGCTTCGAAACGGTATGCTATGTGCAACATGACTCATCACCATTTGCAAGATATCCACTCGATACCGAAGAGTGCACGAGGCCACCATGAGGTTGTGGCTAGGGACACACCCATGGCATCTTAAATGATCATCTCGAAATCCAAATTTCACATCGTCCCATGAAATACATATGTCTTGCATGCCGAAAATCACATTCGCATCGAGTCGGGTGTCCCGAGTCGCATCGTCGCGAACGTGGTGGCCACTTCGTTGCACATCTTAAGGCTAATATAAGGCAATCTTTCGAGCATTTGTGCCTCCTCGGACGAACAAGTTCTCAACACGAAAGAGACCGGCTCGGAACGAGCTTCGAAACGGTATGCTATGTGCAACATGTGCATTCGATGTGCCTCCATCGCGACATCGTCCCATGAAATACATATGTCTTGCATGCCGAAAATCACATTCGCATCGAGTCGGTGTCCCGAGTCGCATCGTCGCGAACGTGGTGGCCACTTCGGAAGGCTAATATAAGGCAATCTTTCGAGCAGACGCCTCTTATGCTATGTGGACTCATCACCGTTTGCAAGATATCCACTCGATACCGAAGAGTGCACGAGGCCACCATGAGGTTGTGGCTAGGGACACACCCATGGCATCTTAAATGATCATCTCGAAATATTTCACATCGTCCCATGAAATACATATGTCTTGCATGCCGAAAATCACATTCGCATCGAGTCGGGTGTCCCGAGTCGCATCGTCGCGAACGTGGTGGCCACTTCGTTGCACATCTTAAGGCTAATATAAGGCAATCTTTCGAGCATTTGTGCCTCCTCGGACGAACAAGTTCTCAACACGAAAGAAGACCGGCTCGGAACGAGCTTCGAAACGGTATTATGTGCAACATGACTCATCACCGTTTGCAAGATATCCACTCGATACCGAAGAGTGCACGAGGCCACCATGAGGTTGTGGCTAGGGACACACCCATGGCATCTTAAATGATCATCTCCAAATTTCACATGAGGTTGCATGGCATAGGGACACACCCATGCATCTTAAATGATCAGTTCTCTCGAAATCGGTATTCACATCGTCCCGAAGAGTACCATGATTGGCATCATGCGCATCGTCACATAATCAGCATCGAGTCGGGTGTCCCGAGTCGCATCGTCGCGAACGTTGTGGCCACTTCGTTGCACATCTTAAGGCTAATATAAGGCAATCTTTCGAGCATTTGTGCCTCCTCGGACGAACAAGTTCTCAACACGAAAGAAGACCGGCTCGGAACGAGCTTCGAAACGGTATGCTATGTGCAACATGACTCATCACCGTTTGCAAGATATCCACTCGATACCGAAGAGTGCACGAGGCCACCATGAGGTTGTGGCTAGGGACACACCCATGGCATCTTAAATGATCATCTCGAAATCCAAATTTCACATCGTCCCATGAAATACATATGTCTTGCATGCCGAAAATCACATTCGCATCGAGTCGGTGTCCCGAGTCGCATCGTCGCGAACGTGGTGGCCACTTCGTTGCACATCTTAAGGCTAATATAAGGCAATCTTTCGAGCATTTGTGCCTCCTCGGACGAACAAGTTCTCAACAAAGAAGACCGGCTCGGAACGAGCTTCGAAACGGTATGATATGTGCAACATGACTCATCACCGTTTGCAAGCACGATACCGAAGAGTCATGAGGCTCATGGCATCTTAAATGATCATCTCGAAATCCAAATTTCACATCGTCCCATGAAATACATATGTCTTGCATGCCGAAAATCACATTCGCATCGAGTCGGGTGTCCCGAGTCGCATCGTCGCGAAGTGGCCACTTCGCACATCTTAAGGCCAATCTTTCGAGCATTTGTGCCTCCTCGGACGAACAAGTTCTTAGACCGGCTCGGAACGAGCTTCGAAACGGTATGCTATGTGCAACATGACACCATTTGGCACTCTACCGAGTCACCATGATAGGGACACACCCATGGCATCTTAAATGATCATCTCGAAATCCAAATTTCACATCGTCCCATGAAATACATATGTCTTGCATGCCGAAAATCACATTCGCATCGAGTCGGGTGTCCCGAGTCGCATCGTCGCGAACGTGGTGGCCACTTCGTTGCACATCTTAAGGCTAATATAAGGCAAGAGCATGGTTCTTCGGAACGAGCTTCATGTGCAACATGACTCATCACCTGATATCCACTCGATACCGAGTCATGGCTCGCATCGATCATCTCGAAATCCAAATATTCACATCGTCCCATGAAATACATATGTCTTGCATGCCGAAAATCACATTCGCATCGAGTCGGGTGTCCCGAGTCGCATCGTCGCGAACGTGGTGGCCACTTCGTTGCACATCTTAAGGCTAATATAAGGCAATCTTTCGAGCTTCCTAAGTTCTGCTCGGAACGAGCTTCCGGTATCTATGTGCAACGATTTGCAAGATATCCACTCGATACCGAAGAGTGCACGAGGCCACCATGAGGTTGTGGCTAGGGACACACCCATGGCATCTTAAATGATCATCTCGAAATCCAAATATTCACATCGTCCCATGAAATACATATGTCTTGCATGCCGAAAATCACATTCGCATCGAGTCGGGTGTCCCGAGTCGCATCGTCGCGAACGTGGTGGACTTCGTTGCACATCTTAAGGCTAATATAAGGCAATCTTTCGAGCATTTGTGCCTCCTCGGACGAACAAGTTCTCAACACGAAAGAAGACCGGCTCGGAACGAGCTTCGAAACGGTATGATATGTGCAACATGACTCATCACCGTTTGCAAGATATCCACTCGATACCGAAGAGTGCACGAGGCCACCATGAGGTTGTGGCTAGGGACACACCCATGGCATCTTAAATGATCATCTCGAAATCCAAATATTCACATCGTCCCATGAAATACATGTCTTGCATGCCGAAAATCACATTCGCATCGAGTCGGGTGTCCCGAGTCGCATCGTCGCGAACGTGGTGGCCACTTCGTTGCACATCTAAGGCTAATATAAGGCAATCTTTCGAGCATGTCTCGGAACCTTCCGTTTCATCACAAATTCTCTCGAAATGATCAGAAAAAATTTCACATCGTCCCATGAAATACATTCGCATCGAGTCGGGTGTCCCGAGTCGCATCGTCGCGAACGTGGTGGCCACTTCGTTGCACATCTGAAGGCTAATATAAGGCAATCTTTCGAGCATTTGTGCCTCCTCGGACGAACAAGTTCTCAACACGAAAGAAGACCGGCTCGGAACGAGCTTCGAAACGGTATGCTATGTGCAACATGACTCATCACCATTTGCAAGATATCCACTCGATACCGAAGAGTGCACGAGGCCACCATGAGGTTGTGGCTAGGGACACACATGGCATCTTAAATGATCATCTCGAAAAAAATATTCACACACATATGTCCATGGCATACTATCGTCGCGAACGCCATGCACAAGGCGCAAAGCAACACGAACACACCGGCTCGGACTCATCGCAAGCTCGATGTCCGGCTAATCGTCGCATCGCATGACTGTCCCGAGTCTTCGTTCGCGAACGTGGTGGCCACTTCGTTGCACATCTGAAGGCTAATATAAGGCAATCTTTCGAGCATTTGTGCCTCCTCGGACGAACAAGTTCTCAACACGAAAGAAGACCGGCTCGGAACGAGCTTCGAAACGGTATGCTATGTGCAACATGACTCATCACCATTTGCAAGATATCCACTCGATACCGAAGAGTGCACGAGGCCACCATGAGGTTGTGGCTAGGACACACCCATGGCATCTTAAATGATCATCTCGAAATCCAAATTTCACATCGTCCCATGAAATACATATGTCTTGCATGCCGAAAATCACATTCGCATCGAGTCGGGTGTCCCGAGTCGCATCGTCGCGAACGTGGTGGCCACTTCGTTGCACATCTTAAGGCTAATATAAGGCAATCTTTCGAGCATTTGTGCCTCCTCGGACGAACAAGTTCTCAACACGAAAGAAGACCGGCTCGGAACGAGCTTCGAAACGGTATGCTATGTGCAACATGACTCATCACCATTTGCAAGATATCCACTCGATACCGAAGAGTGCACGAGGCCACCATGAGGTTGTGGCTAGGGACACACCCATGGCATCTTAAATGATCATCTCGAAATCCAAATTTCACATCGTCCCATGAAATACATATGTCTTGCATGCCGAAAATCACATTCGCATCGAGTCGGGTGTCCCGAGTCGCATCGTCGCGAACGTGGTGGCCACTTCGTTGCACATCTGAAGGCTAATATAAGGCAATCTTTCGAGCATTTGTGCCTCCTCGGACGAACAAGTTCTCAACACGAAAGAAGACCGGCTCGGAACGAGCTTCGAAACGGTATGCTATGTGCAACATGACTCATCACCATTTGCAAGATATCCACTCGATACCGAAGAGTGCACGAGGCCACCATGAGGTTGTGGCTAGGGACACACCCATGGCATCTTAAATGATCATCTCGAAATCCAAAATTTCACATCGTCCCATGAAATACATATGTCTTGCATGCCGAAAATCACATTCGCATCGAGTCGGGTGTCCCGAGTCGCATCGTCGCGAACGTGGTGGCCACTTCGTTGCACATCTTAAGGCTAATATAAGGCAATCTTTCGAGCATTTGTGCCTCCTCGGACGAACAAGTTCTCAACACGAAAGAAGACCGGCTCGGAACGAGCTTCGAAACGGTATGCTATGTGCAACATGACTCATCACCATTTGCAAGATATCCACTCGATACCGAAGAGTCGCACGAGGCCACCATGAGGTTGTGGCTAGGGACGGAACACCCATGGCATCTGCAAGATAAATGATCATCTCGAAATCGATCCAAATATTCACATCGTCCCATGAAATACATATGTCTTGCATGCCGAAAATCACATTCGCATCGAGTCGGGTGTCCCGAGTCGCATCGTCGCGAACGTGGTGGCCACTTCGTTGCACATCTAAGGCTAATATAAGGCAATCTTTCGAGCATTTGTGCCTCCTCGGACGAACAAGTTCTCAACACGAAAGAAGACCGGCTCGGAACGAGCTTCGAAACGGTATGCTATGTGCAACATGACTCATCACCATTTGCAAGATATCCACTCGATACCGAAGAGTGCACGAGGCCACCATGAGGTTGTGGCTAGGGACACACCCATGGCATCTTAAATGATCATCTCGAAATCCAAATATTCACATCGTCCCATGAAATACATATGTCTTGCATGCCGAAAATCACATTCGCATCGAGTCGGGTGTCCCGAGTCGCATCGTCGCGAACGTGGTGGCCACTTCGTTGCACATCTGAAGGCTAATATAAGGCAATCTTTCGAGCATTTGTGCCTCCTCGGACGAACAAGTTCTCAACACGAAAGAGACCGGCTCGGAACGAGCTTCGAAACGGTATGCTATGTGCAACATGACTCATCACCATTTGCAAGATATCCACTCGATACCGAAGAGTGCACGAGGCCACCATGAGGTTGTGGCTAGGGACACACCCATGGCATCTTAAATGATCATCTCGAAATCCAAATTTCACATCGTCCCATGAAATACATATGTCTTGCATGCCGAAAATCACATTCGCATCGAGTCGGTGTCCCGAGTCGCATCGTCGCGAACGTGTGGCCACTTCGTTGCACATCTGAAGGCTAATATAAGGCAATCTTTCGAGCATTTGTGCCTCCTCGGACGAACAAGTTCTCAACACGAAAGAGACCGGCTCGGAACGAGCTTCGAAACGGTATGCTATGTGCAACATGACTCATCACCATTTGCAAGATATCCACTCGATACCGAAGAGTGCACGAGGCCACCATGAGGTTGTGGCTAGGGACACACCCATGGCATCTTAAATGATCATCTCGAAATCCAAATATTCACATCGTCCCATGAAATACATATGTCTTGCATGCCGAAAATCACATTCGCATCGAGTCGGGTGTCCCGAGTCGCATCGTCGCGAACGTGGTGGCCACTTCGTTGCACATCTTAAGGCTAATATAAGGCAATCTTTCGAGCATTTGTGCCTCCTCGGACGAACAAGTTCTCAACACGAAAGAAGACCGGCTCGGAACGAGCTTCGAAACGGTATGCTATGTGCAACATGACTCATCACCATTTGCAAGATATCCACTCGATACCGAAGAGTGCACGAGGCCACCATGAGGTTGTGGCTAGGGACACACCCATGGCATCTTAAATGATCATCTCGAAATCAAATTTCACATCGTCCCATGAAATACATATGTCTTGCATGCCGAAAATCACATTCGCATCGAGTCGGGTGTCCCGAGTCGCATCGTCGCGAACGTGGTGGCCACTTCGTTGCACATCTAAGGCTAATATAAGGCAATCTTTCGAGCATTTGTGCCTCCTCGGACGAACAAGTTCTCAACACGAAAGAAACCGGCTCGGAACGAGCTTCGAAACGGTATGCTATGTGCAACATGACTCATCACCATTTGCAAGATATCCACTCGATACCGAAGAGTGCACGAGGCCACCATGAGGTTGTGGCTAGGGACACACCCATGGCATCTTAAATGATCATCTCGAAATCCAAATATTCACATCGTCCCATGAAATACATATGTCTTGCATGCCGAAAATCACATTCGCATCGAGTCGGGTGTCCCGAGTCGCATCGTCGCGAACGTGGTGGCCACTTCGTTGCACATCTTAAGGCTAATATAAGGCAATCTTTCGAGCATTTGTGCCTCCTCGGACGAACAAGTTCTCAACACGAAAGAAGACCGGCTCGGAACGAGCTTCGAAACGGTATGCTATGTGCAACATGACTCATCACCATTTGCAAGATATCCACTCGATACCGAAGAGTGCACGAGGCCACCATGAGGTTGTGGCTAGGGACACACCCATGGCATCTTAAATGATCATCTCGAAATCCAAATATTCACATCGTCCCATGAAATACATATGTCTTGCATGCCGAAAATCACATTCGCATCGAGTCGGGTGTCCCGAGTCGCATCGTCGCGAACGTGTGGCCACTTCGTTGCACATCTTAAGGCTAATATAAGGCAATCTTTCGAGCATTTGTGCCTCCTCGGACGAACAAGTTCTCAACACGAAAGAAGACCGGCTCGGAACGAGCTTCGAAACGGTATGCTATGTGCAACATGACTCATCACCGTTTGCAAGATATCCACTCGATACCGAAGAGTGCACGAGGCCACCATGAGGTTGTGGCTAGGGACACACCCATGGCATCTTAAATGATCATCTCGAAATCCAAATATTCACATCGTCCCATGAAATACATATGTCTTGCATGCCGAAAATCACATTCGCATCGAGTCGGGTGTCCCGAGTCGCATCGTCGCGAACGTGGTGGCCACTTCGTTGCACATCTTAAGGCTAATATAAGGCAATCTTTCGAGCATTTGTGCCTCCTCGGACGAACAAGTTCTCAACACGAAAGAAGACCGGCTCGGAACGAGCTTCGAAACGGTATGCTATGTGCAACATGACTCATCACCATTTGCAAGATATCCACTCGATACCGAAGAGTGCACGAGGCCACCATGAGGTTGTGGCTAGGGACACACCATGGCATCTTAAATGATCATCTCGAAATCAAATTTCACATCGTCCCATGAAATAAATATGTCTTGCATGCCGAAAATCACATTCGCATCGAGTCGGGTGTCCCGAGTCGCATCGTCGCGAACGTGGTGGCCACTTCGTTGCACATCTTAAGGCTAATATAAGGCAATCTTTCGAGCATGTTCTCGAAATCCTCAAATATTTCACACAAGTTCATGAAACACGATATGTCTTGGCATCATGCTCGAATTTCACATCGTCCCATGAAATACATATGTCTTGCATGCCGCATCGCATCGTCGGGGTGTCCCGAGTCGCATCGTCGCGCGAACGGTGGCCACGTGGCTAATATGGCAATCTTTCGACTTCAAGTCAACACGAAAGAAGACCGGCTCGGAACGAGCTTCGAAACGGTATGCTATGTGCAACATGACTCATCACCATTTGCAAGATATCCACTCGATATGCAAGGCATGATGGCTTTCGAGCATCGTTGTGTCCATGAAAAATCACATTCGCATCGACGAACGAAAGTTTCTCAACAACGAGCAAGAGTTCTCGGCACGAAGAGACCGGCTCGGAAACGCTATGTGCAACATGACTCATCACCATTTGCAAGATATCCACTCGAAAATACCGAAGAGTGCACGAGGCCACCATGAGGTTGTGGCTAGGGACACACCCATGGCATCTTAAATGATCATCTCGAAATCCAAAATATTCACATCGTCCCATGAAATACATATGTCTTGCATGCCGAAAATCACATTCGCATCGAGTCGGAGTCCCGAGTCGCATCGTCGCGAACGTGTGTGGCCACTTCGTTGCACATCTGAAGGCTAATATAAGGCAATCTTTCGAGCATTTGTGCCTCCTCGGACGAACAAGTTCTCAACACGAAAGAAGACCGGCTCGGAACGAGCTTCGAAACGGTATGCTATGTGCAACATGACTCATCACCATTTGCAAGATATCCACTCGATACCGAAGAGTGCACGAGGCCACCATGAGGTTGTGGCTAGGGACACACCCATGGCATCTTAAATGATCATCTCGAAATCCAAATTTCACATCGTCCCATGAAATACATATGTCTTGCATGCCGAAAATCACATTCGCATCGAGTCGGGTGTCCCGAGTCGCATCGTCGCGAACGTGGTGGCCACTTCGTTGCACATCTTAAGGCTAATATAAGGCAATCTTTCGAGCATTTGTGCCTCCTCGGACGAACAAGTTCTCAACACGAAAGAAGACCGGCTCGGAACGAGCTTCGAAACGGTATGCTATGTGCAACATGACTCATCACCGTTTGCAAGATATCCACTCGATACCGAAGAGTGCACGAGGCCACCATGAGGTTGTGGCTAGGGACACACCCATGGCATCTTAAATGATCATCTCGAAATCCAAATTTCACATCGTCCCATGAAATACATGTCTTATGTCACATTCGCGATGTCCCGAGTCGCATCGTCGCGAATCGTTGGTGGCCACTTCGTTGCACATCTGAAGGCTAATATAAGGCAATCTTTCGAGCATTTGTGCCTCCTCGGACGAACAAGTGTCCCGCAACATGTCGCACACACCCATGGCATCTTAAATGATCATCTCGACATCGTCCCATGAAATACATATGTCTTGCATGCCGAAAATCACATTCGCATCGAGTCGGTGTCCCGAGTCGCATCGTCGCAACGTGGTGGCCACTTCGTTGCACATCTGAAGGCTAATATAAGGCAATCTTTCGAGCATTTGTGCCTCCTCGGACGAACAAGTTCTCAACACGAAAGAAGACCGGCTCGGAACGAGCTTCGAAACGGTATGCTATGTGCAACATGACTCATCACCATTTGCAAGATATCCACTCGATACCGAAGAGTGCACGAGGCCACCATGAGGTTGTGGCTAGGGACACACCCATGGCATCTTAAATGATCATCTCGAAATCCAAATATTCACATCGTCCCATGAAATACATATGTCTTGCATGCCGAAAATCACATTCGCATCGAGTCGGGTGTCCCGAGTCGCATCGTCGCGAACGTGGTGGCCACTTCGTTGCACATCTTAAGGCTAATATAAGGCAATCTTTCGAGCATTTGTGCCTCCTCGGACGAACAAGTTCTCAACACGAAAGAAGACCGGCTCGGAACGAGCTTCGAAACGGTATGCTATGTGCAACATGACTCATCACCATTTGCAAGATATCCACTCGATACCGAAGAGTGCACGAGGCCACCATGAGGTTGTGGCTAGGGACACACCCATGGCATCTTAAATGATCATCTCGAATCCAAATATTCACATCGTCCCATGAAATACATATGTCTTGCATGCCGAAAATCACATTCGCATCGAGTCGGGTGTCCCGAGTCGCATCGTCGCGAACGTGGTGGCCACTTCGTTGCACATCTAAGGCTAATATAAGGCAATCTTTCGAGCATTTGTGCCTCCTCGGACGAACAAGTTCTCAACACGAAAGAGACCGCTCGGAACGAGCTTCGAAACGGTATGCTATGTGCAACATGACTCATCACCATTTGCAAGATATCCACTCGATACCGAAGAGTGCACGAGGCCACCATGAGTTGTGGCTAGGGACACACCCATGGCATCTTAAATGATCATCTCGAAATCCAAATTTCACATCGTCCCATGAAATAAATATGTCTTGCATGCCGAAAATCACATTCGCATCGAGTCGGTGTCCCGAGTCGCATCGTCGCGAACGTTGTGGCCACTTCGTTGCACATCTAAGGCTAATATAAGGCAATCTTTCGAGCATTTGTGCCTCCTCGGACGAACAAGTTCTCAACACGAAAGAAGACCGGCTCGGAACGAGCTTCGAAACGGTATGCTATGTGCAACATGACTCATCACCGTTTGCAAGATATCCACTCGATACCGAAGAGTGCACGAGGCCACCATGAGGTTGTGGCTAGGGACACACCCATGGCATCTTAAATGATCATCTCGAAATCCAAATATTCACATCGTCCCATGAAATACATATGTCTTGCATGCCGAAAATCACATTCGCATCGAGTCGGGTGTCCCGAGTCGCATCGTCGCGAACGTTGTGGCCACTTCGTTGCACATCTAAGGCTAATATAAGGCAATCTTTCGAGCATTTGTGCCTCCTCGGACGAACAAGTTCTCAACACGAAAGAAGACCGGCTCGGAACGAGCTTCGAAACGGTATGATATGTGCAACATGACTCATCACCGTTTGCAAGATATCCACTCGATACCGAAGAGTGCACGAGGCCACCATGAGGTTGTGGCTGCAACATGACACTCCCACCATTTGCAAGATGATCCATCTCGATACCGATCCAAGCACGAGGCCACACATGAGGTTGTGAAATGCATATGTGGGACACACCCATGGCATCTTAAATGATCATCTCGAAATCCAAATATTCACATCGTCCCATGAAATACATATGTCTTGCATGCCGAAAATCACATTCGCATCGAGTCGGGTCCCGAGTCGCATCGTCGCGAACGTTGTGGCCACTTCGTTGCACATCTTAAGGCTAATATAAGGCAATCTTTCGAGCATTTGTGCCTCCTCGGACGAACAAGTTCTCAACACGAAAGTAGACCGGCTCGGAACGAGCTTCGAAACGGTATGCTATGTGCAACATGACTCATCACCATTTGCAAGATATCCACTCGATACCGAAGAGTGCACGAGGCCACCATGAGGTTGTGGCTAGGGACACACCCATGGCATCTTAAATGATCATCTCGAAATCCAAATTTCACATCGTCCCATGAAATACATATGTCTTGCATGCCGAAAATCACATTCGCATCGAGTCGGGTGTCCCGAGTCGCATCGTCGCGAACGTGGTGGCCACTTCGTTGCACATCTAAGGCTAATATAAGGCAATCTTTCGAGCATTTGTGCCTCCTCGGACGAACAAGTTCTCAACACGAAAGTAGACCGGCTCGGAACGAGCTTCGAAACGGTATGCTGTGCAACATGACTCATCACCATTTGCAAGATATCCACTCGATACCGAAGAGTGCACGAGGCCACCATGAGGTTGTGGCTAGGGACACACCCATGGCATCTTAAAGATCATCTCCAATCGATCAAATCGAACAGTGCACGTCGGCCATGAAATGATATGTCTTCACACCCATGGCATCTTATTCGATGATCGAGCTCGGGAAATATTCACATCGTCCCCATGAAATACATCGCATCGTCGCGAGTGCATCGTGGTGGCCACTTCGTTGCACATCTTAAGGCTAATATAAGGCAATCTTTCGAGCATTTGTGCCTCCTCGGACGAACAAGTTCTCAACACGAAAGAGACCGGCTCGGAACGAGCTTCGAAACGGTATGCTATGTGCAACATGACTCATCACCATTTGCAAGATATCCACTCGATACCGAAGAGTGCACGAGGCCACCATGAGGTTGTGGCTAGGGACACCCATGGCATCTTAAATGATCATCTCGAATCCAAATTTCACATCGTCCCATGAAATACATATGTCTTGCATGCCGAAAATCACATTCGCATCGAGTCGGGTGTCCCGAGTCGCATCGTCGCGAACGTGGTGGCCACTTCGTTGCACATCTTAGGCTAATATAAGGCAATTTCGAGCATTTGTGCCTCCTCGGACGAACAAGTTCTCAACACGAAAGAAGACCGGCTCGGAACGAGCTTCGAAACGGTATGATATGTGCAACATGACTCATCACCATTTGCAAGATATCCACTCGATACCGAAGAGTGCACGAGGCCACCATGAGGTTGTGGCTAGGGACACACCCATGGCATCTTAAATGATCATCTCGAAATCCAAATATTCACATCGTCCCATGAAATACATATGTCTTGCATGCCGAAAATCACATTCGCATCGAGTCGGGTGTCCCGAGTCGCATCGTCGCGAACGTGGCCACTTCGTTGCACATCTTAAGGCTAATATAAGGCAATCTTTCGAGCATTTGTGCCTCCTCGGACGAACAAGTTCTCAACACGAAGAAGACCGGCTCGGAACGAGCTTCGAAACGGTATGCTATGTGCAACATGACTCATCACCATTTGCAAGATATCCACTCGATACCGAAGAGTGCACGAGGCCACCATGAGGTTGTGGCTAGGGACACACCCATGGCATCTTAAATGATCATCTCGAATCCAAATATTCACATCGTCCCATGAAATACATATGTCTTGCATGCCGAAAATCACATTCGCATCGAGTCGGGTGTCCCGAGTCGCATCGTCGCGAACGTGGTGGCCACTTCGTTGCACATCTAAGGCTAATATAAGGCAATCTTTCGAGCATTTGTGCCTCCTCGGACGAACAAGTTCTCAACACGAAAGAAGACCGGCTCGGAACGAGCTTCGAAACGGTATGATATGTGCAACATGACTCATCACCGTTTGCAAGATATCCACTCGATACCGAAGAGTGCACGAGGCCACCATGAGGTTGTGGCTAGGGACACACCCATGGCATCTTAAATGATCATCTCGAAATCCAAATTCACATCGTCCCATGAAATACATATGTCTTGCATGCCGAAAATCACATTCGCATCGAGTCGGGTGTCCCGAGTCGCATCGTCGCGAACGTGGTGGCCACTTCGTTGCACATCTTAAGGCTAATATAAGGCAATCTTTCGAGCATTTGTGCCTCCTCGGACGAACAAGTTCTCAACACGAAAGAAGACCATTTGTGGAACCTCGGACGAACAACGGTATGACACGTGCAGAAGACCGGCACTCGGTTTGCAAGCTTCGAAACGGTCGATACGCTATGTGCAACATGCTCGAGGCCACCATGAGGTTGTGGCTAGGGACACACCCATGGCATCTTAAAGATCATCTCCAATCGAAAATACATTCGCAATCGTCGTGCACGAACACCATATGTCTTGCATGCCGAAAAGCTCACATTCACATCGACCGTGGCATCTTAAATGAGTCATCTCGTCGAATCCGAAAAATATTCACATCGTCCCATGAAATACATATGTCTTGCATGCCGAAAATCACATTCGCATCGAGTCGGTGTCCCGAGTCGCATCGTCGCGAACGTGGTGGCCACTTCGTTGCACATCTAAGGCTAATATAAGGCAATCTTTCGAGCATTTGTGCCTCCTCGGACGAACAAGTTCTCAACACGAAAGAAGACCGGCTCGGAACGAGCTTCGAAACGGTATGCTATGTGCAACATGACTCATCACCATTTGCAAGATATCCACTCATACCGAAGAGTGCACGAGGCCACCATGAGGTTGTGGCTAGGGACACACCCATGGCATCTTAAAGATCATCTCCAATCCGAAAATATTCGAATCGTCGTGCACGAACACCATATGTCTTGCATGCTACGGAAGATCACATTCGCATCATGGCATCTTAAATGAGTCCTCGTCGCATCTCGAAATATTCACATCGCGTACGTGCATGGCATATGTTGCACATCTGAAGGCTAATATAAGGCAATCTTTCGAGCATTTGTGCCTCCTCGGACGAACAAGTTCTCAACACGAAAGAAGACCGGCTCGGAACGAGCTTCGAAACGGTATGCTATGTGCAACATGACTCATCACCGTTTGCAAGATATCCACTCGATACCGAAAGTGCACGAGGCCACCATGAGTTGTGGCTAGGGACACACCCATGGCATCTTAAATGATCATCTCGAAATCAAATTCACATCGTCCCATGAAATACATATGTCTTGCATGCCGAAAATCACATTCGCATCGAGTCGGGTGTCCCGAGTCGCATCGTCGCGAACGTGGTGGCCACTTCGTTGCACATCTAAGGCTAATATAAGGCAATCTTTCGAGCATTTGTGCTCCTCGGACGAACAAGTTCTCAACACGAAAGAAGACCGGCTCGGAACGAGCTTCGAAACGGTATGCTATGTGCAACATGACTCATCACCATTTGCAAGATATCCACTCGATACCGAAGAGTGCACGAGGCCACCATGAGGTTGTGGCTAGGGACACACCCATGGCATCTTAAATGATCATCTCGAAATCCAAATATTCACATCGTCCCATGAAATACATATGTCTTGCATGCCGAAAATCACATTCGCATCGAGTCGGGTGTCCCGAGTCGCATCGTCGCGAACGTGGTGGCCACTTCGTTGCACATCTTAAGGCTAATATAAGGCAATCTTTCGAGCATTTGTGCCTCCTCGGACGAACAAGTTCTCAACACGAAAGAAGACCGGCTCGGAACGAGCTTCGAAACGGTATGCTATGTGCAACATGACTCATCACCATTTGCAAGATATCCACTCGATACCGAAGAGTGCACGAGGCCACCATGAGGTTGTGGCTAGGGACACACCCATGGCATCTTAAATGATCATCTCGAAATCCAAATATTCACATCGTCCCATGAAATACATATGTCTTGCATGCCGAAAATCACATTCGCATCGAGTCGGGTGTCCCGAGTCGCATCGTCGCGAACGTGGTGGCCACTTCGTTGCACATCTTAAGGCTAATATAAGGCAATCTTTCGAGCATTTGTGCCTCCTCGGACGAACAAGTTCTCAACACGAAAGAGACCGGCTCGGAACGAGCTTCGAAACGGTATGCTATGTGCAACATGACTCATCACCGTTTGCAAGATATCCACTCGATACCGAAGAGTGCACGAGGCCACCATGAGGTTGTGGCTAGGGACACACCCATGGCATCTTAAATGATCATCTCGAAATCCAAATATTCACATCGTCCCATGAAATACATATGTCTTGCATGCCGAAAATCACATTCGCATCGAGTCGGGTGTCCCGAGTCGCATCGTCGCGAACGTGTGGCCACTTCGTTGCACATCTTAAGGCTAATATAAGGCAATCTTTCGAGCATTTGTGCCTCCTCGGACGAACAAGTTCTCAACACGAAAGAAGACCGGCTCGGAACGAGCTTCGAAACGGTATGCTATGTGCAACATGACTCATCACCATTTGCAAGATATCCACTCGATACCGAAGAGTGCACGAGGCCACCATGAGGTTGTGGCTAGGGACACACCCATGGCATCTTAAATGATCATCTCGAAATCCAAATATTCACATCGTCCCATGAAATACATATGTCTTGCATGCCGAAAATCACATTCGCATCGAGTCGGGTGTCCCGAGTCGCATCGTCGCGAACGTTGTGGCCACTTCGTTGCACATCTAAGGCTAATATAAGGCAATCTTTCGAGCATTTGTGCCTCCTCGGACGAACAAGTTCTCAACACGAAAGAAGACCGGCTCGGAACGAGCTTCGAAACGGTATGCTATGTGCAACATGACTCATCACCATTTGCAAGATATCCACTCGATACCGAAGAGTGCACGAGGCCACCATGAGGTTGTGGCTAGGGACACACCCATGGCATCTTAAATGATCATCTCGAAATCCAAATATTCACATCGTCCCATGAAATACATATGTCTTGCATGCCGAAAATCACATTCGCATCGAGTCGGGTGTCCCGAGTCGCATCGTCGCGAACGTGTGGCCACTTCGTTGCACATCTTAAGGCTAATATAAGGCAATCTTTCGAGCATTTGTGCCTCCTCGGACGAACAAGTTCTCAACACGAAAGAAGACCGGCTCGGAACGAGCTTCGAAACGGTATGCTATGTGCAACATGACTCATCACCATTTGCAAGATATCCACTCGATACCGAAGAGTGCACGAGGCCACCATGAGGTTGTGGCTAGGGACACACCCATGGCATCTTAAATGATCATCTCGAAATCCAAATATTCACATCGTCCCATGAAATACATATGTCTTGCATGCCGAAAATCACATTCGCATCGAGTCGGGTGTCCCGAGTCGCATCGTCGCGAACGTGGTGGCCACTTCGTTGCACATCTAAGGCTAATATAAGGCAATCTTTCGAGCATTTGTGCCTCCTCGGACGAACAAGTTCTCAACACGAAAGAAGACCGGCTCGGAACGAGCTTCGAAACGGTATGCTATGTGCAACATGACTCATCACCATTTGCAAGATATCCACTCGATACCGAAGAGTGCACGAGGCCACCATGAGGTTGTGGCTAGGGACACACCCATGGCATCTTAAATGATCATCTCGAAATCCAAATATTCACATCGTCCCATGAAATACATATGTCTTGCATGCCGAAAATCACATTCGCATCGAGTCGGGTGTCCCGAGTCGCATCGTCGCGAACGTTGTGGCCACTTCGTTGCACATCTTAAGGCTAATATAAGGCAATCTTTCGAGCATTTGTGCCTCCTCGGACGAACAAGTTCTCAACACGAAAGAGACCGCTCGGAACGAGCTTCGAAACGGTATGCTATGTGCAACATGACTCATCACCATTTGCAAGATATCCACTCGATACCGAAGAGTGCACGAGGCCACCATGAGGTTGTGGCTAGGGACACACCCATGGCATCTTAAATGATCATCTCGAAATCAAATTTCACATCGTCCCATGAAATACATATGTCTTGCATGCCGAAAATCACATTCGCATCGAGTCGGTGTCCCGAGTCGCATCGTCGCGAACGTGTGGCCACTTCGTTGCACATCTTAAGGCTAATATAAGCAATCTTTCGAGCATTTGTGCCTCCTCGACGAACAAGTTCTCAACACGAAAGAAACCGGCTCGGAACGAGCTTCGAAACGGTATGCTATGTGCAACATGACTCATCACCGTTTGCAAGATATCCACTCGATACCGAAGAGTGCACGAGGCCACCATGAGGTTGTGGCTAGGGACACACCCATGGCATCTTAAATGATCATCTCGAAATCCAAATATTCACATCGTCCCATGAAATACATATGTCTTGCATGCCGAAAATCACATTCGCATCGAGTCGGGTGTCCCGAGTCGCATCGTCGCGAACGTTGTGGCCACTTCGTTGCACATCTAAGGCTAATATAAGGCAATCTTTCGAGCATTTGTGCCTCCTCGGACGAACAAGTTCTCAACACGAAAGAGACCGGCTCGAAACGCTATGTGCAACATGACTCATCACCATTTGCAAGATATCCACTCGATACCGAAGAGTGCACGAGGCCACCATGAGGTTGTGGCTAGGGACACACCCATGGCATCTTAAATGATCATCTCGAAATCCAAAATTTCACATCGTCCCATGAAATACATATGTCTTGCATGCCGAAAATCACATTCGCATCGAGTCGGGTGTCCCGAGTCGCATCGTCGCGAACGTTGTGGCCACTTCGTTGCACATCTAGGCTAATATAAGGCAATCTTTCGAGCATTTGTGCCTCCTCGGACGAACAAGTTCTCAACACGAAAGAAGACCGGCTCGGAACGAGCTTCGAAACGGTATGATATGTGCAACATGACTCATCACCATTTGCAAGATATCCACTCGATACCGAAGAGTGCACGAGGCCACCATGAGGTTGTGGCTAGGGACACACCCATGGCATCTTAAATGATCATCTCGAAATCCAAATTTCACATCGTCCCATGAAATACATATGTCTTGCATGCCGAAAATCACATTCGCATCGAGTCGGGTCCCGAGTCGCATCGTCGCGAACGTTGTGGCCACTTCGTTGCACATCTTAAGGCTAATATAAGGCAATCTTTCGAGCATTTGTGCCTCCTCGGACGAACAAGTTCTCAACACGAAAGAAGACCGGCTCGGAACGAGCTTCGAAACGGTATGCTATGTGCAACATGACTCATCACCGTTTGCAAGATATCCACTCGATACCGAAGAGTGCACGAGGCCACCATGAGGTTGTGGCTAGGGACACACCCATGGCATCTTAAATGATCATCTCGAAATCCAAAATTTCACATCGTCCCATGAAATACATATGTCTTGCATGCCGAAAATCACATTCGCATCGAGTCGGTGTCCCGAGTCGCATCGTCGCGAACGTGGTGGCCACTTCGTTGCACATCTTAAGGCTAATATAAGGCAATCTTTCGAGCATTTGTGCCTCCTCGGACGAACAAGTTCTCAACACGAAAGAAGACCGGCTCGGAACGAGCTTCGAAACGGTATGCTATGTGCAACATGACTCATCACCGTTTGCAAGATATCCACTCGATACCGAAGAGTGCACGAGGCCACCATGAGGTTGTGGCTAGGGACACACCCATGGCATCTTAAATGATCATCTCGAAATCCAAATATTCACATCGTCCCATGAAATACATATGTCTTGCATGCCGAAAATCACATTCGCATCGAGTCGGGTGTCCCGAGTCGCATCGTCGCGAACGTGTGGCCACTTCGTTGCACATCTTAAGGCTAATATAAGGCAATCTTTCGAGCATTTGTGCCTCCTCGGACGAACAAGTTCTCAACACGAAAGAAGACCGGCTCGAACGAGCTTCGAAACGGTATGCTATGTGCAACATGACTCATCACCGTTTGCAAGATATCCACTCGATACCGAAGAGTGCACGAGGCCACCATGAGGTTGTGGCTAGGGACACACCCATGGCATCTTAAATGATCATCTCGAAATCCAAATATTCACATCGTCCCATGAAATACATATGTCTTGCATGCCGAAAATCACATTCGCATCGAGTCGGGTGTCCCGAGTCGCATCGTCGCGAACGTGTGGCCACTTCGTTGCACATCTAAGGCTAATATAAGGCAATCTTTCGAGCAGCCCTCCTCGGACGAACAAGTTCTCAACACGAAAAGTAGACGGCTCGGAACGCTATGTGCAACATGACTCATCACCATTTGCAAGATATCCACTCGATACCGAAGAGTGCACGAGGCCACCATGAGGTTGTGGCTAGGACACACCCATGGCATCTTAAATGATCATCTCGAAATCAAATATTCACATCGTCCCATGAAATACATATGTCTTGCATGCCGAAAATCACATTCGCATCGAGTCGGGTGTCCCGAGTCGCATCGTCGCGAACGTGGTGGCCACTTCGTTGCACATCTTAAGGCTAATATAAGGCAATCTTTCGAGCATTTGTGCCTCTCGGACGAACAAGTCTCAACACGAAAGAAGACCGGCTCGGAACGAGCTTCGAAACGGTATATATGTGCAACATGACTCATCACCGTTTGCAAGATATCCACTCGATACCGAAGAGTGCACGAGGCCACCATGAGGTTGTGGCTAGGGACACACCCATGGCATCTTAAATGATCATCTCGAAATCCAAATATTCACATCGTCCCATGAAATACATATGTCTTGCATGCCGAAAATCACATTCGCATCGTCGGGTGTCCCGAGTCGCATCGTCGCGAACGTTGTGGCCACTTCGTTGCACATCTTAAGGCTAATATAAGGCAATCTTTCGAGCATTTGTGCCTCCTCGGACGAACAAGTTCTCAACACGAAAGAAGACCGGCTCGGAACGAGCTTCGAAACGGTATGATATGTGCAACATGACTCATCACCGTTTGCAAGATATCCACTCGATACCGAAGAGTGCACGAGGCCACCATGAGGTTGTGGCTAGGGACACACCCATGGCATCTTAAATGATCATCTCGAAATCCAAAATTTCACATCGTCCCATGAAATACATATGTCTTGCATGCCGAAAATCACATTCGCATCGAGTCGGTGTCCCGAGTCGCATCGTCGCGAACGTTGTGGCCACTTCGTTGCACATCTTAAGGCTAATATAAGGCAATCTTTCGAGCATTTGTGCCTCCTCGGACGAACAAGTTCTCAACACGAAAGAAGACCGGCTCGGAACGAGCTTCGAAACGGTATGATATGTGCAACATGACTCATCACCGTTTGCAAGATATCCACTCGATACCGAAGAGTGCACGAGGCCACATGAGGTTGTGGCTAGGGACACACCCATGGCATCTTAAATGATCATCTCGAAATCCAAATATTCACATCGTCCCATGAAATACATATGTCTTGCATGCCGAAAATCACATTCGCATCGAGTCGGGTGTCCCGAGTCGCATCGTCGCGAACGTGGTGGCCACTTCGTTGCACATCTTAAGGCTAATATAAGGCAATCTTTCGAGCATTTGTGCCTCCTCGGACGAACAAGTTCTCAACACGAAAGAAGACCGGCTCGGAACGAGCTTCGAAACGGTATGCTATGTGCAACATGACTCATCACCATTTGCAAGATATCCACTCGATACCGAAGAGTGCACGAGGCCACCATGAGGTTGTGGCTAGGGACACACCCATGGCATCTTAAATGATCATCTCGAAATCCAAATTCACATCGTCCCATGAAATACATATGTCTTGCATGCCGAAAATCACATTCGCATCGAGTCGGGTGTCCCGAGTCGCATCGTCGCGAACGTGGTGGCCACTTCGTTGCACATCTTAAGGCTAATATAAGGCAATCTTTCGAGCATTTGTGCCTCCTCGGACGAACAAGTTCTCAACACGAAAGAAGACCGGCTCGGAACGAGCTTCGAAACGGTATGCTATGTGCAACATGACTCATCACCGTTTGCAAGATATCCACTCGATACCGAAGAGTGCACGAGGCCACCATGAGGTTGTGGCTAGGGACACACCCATGGCATCTTAAATGATCATCTCGAAATCCAAATATTCACATCGTCCCATGAAATACATATGTCTTGCATGCCGAAAATCACATTCGCATCGAGTCGGGTGTCCCGAGTCGCATCGTCGCGAACGTGGTGGCCACTTCGTTGCACATCTTAAGGCTAATATAAGGCAATCTTCGAGCATTTGTGCCTCCTCGGACGAACAAGTTCTCAACACGAAAGAAGACCGGCTCGGAACGAGCTTCGAAACGGTATGATATGTGCAACATGACTCATCACCGTTTGCAAGATATCCACTCGATACCGAAGAGTGCACGAGGCCACCATGAGGTTGTGGCTAGGGACACACCCATGGCATCTTAAATGATCATCTCGAAATCCAAATATTCACATCGTCCCATGAAAAACATATGTCTTGCATGCCGAAAATCACATTCGCATCGAGTCGGGTGTCCCGAGTCGCATCGTCGCGAACGTTGTGGCCACTTCGTTGCATCTTAAGGCTAATATAAGGCAATCTTTCGAGCATTTGTGCTTCGAACAAGTTCTCAACACGAAAGAGACCGGCTCGGAACGATGTGCAACATGACTCATCACCGTTTGCAAGATATCCACTCGATACCGAAGAGTGCACGAGGCCACCATGAGGTTGTGGCTAGGGACACACCCATGCATCTTAAATGATCATCTCGAAATCAAATATTCACATCGTCCATGAAATACATATGTCTTGCATGCCGAAAATCACATTCGCATCGAGTCGGGTGTCCCGAGTCGCATCGTCGCGAACGTTGTGGCCACTTCGTTGCACATCTAAGGCTAATATAAGGCAATCTTTCGAGCATTTGTGCCTCCTCGGACGAACAAGTTCTCAACACGAAAGAAGACCGGCTCGGAACGAGCTTCGAAACGGTATGCTATGTGCAACATGACTCATCACCATTTGCAAGATATCCACTCGATACCGAAGAGTGCACGAGGCCACCATGAGGTTGTGGCTAGGGACACACCCATGGCATCTTAAATGATCATCTCGAAATCAAAAATTTCACATCGTCCCATGAAATACATATGTCTTGCATGCCGAAAATCACATTCGCATCGAGTCGGGGTCCCGAGTCGCATCGTCGCGAACGTTGTGGCCACTTCGTTGCACATCTTAAGGCTAATATAAGGCAATCTTTCGAGCATTTGTGCCTCCTCGGACGAACAAGTTCTCAACACGAAAGAAGACCGGCTCGGAACGAGCTTCGAAACGGTATGCTATGTGCAACATGACTCATCACCATTTGCAAGATATCCACTCGATACCGAAGAGTGCACGAGGCCACCATGAGGTTGTGGCTAGGGACACACCCATGGCATCTTAAATGATCATCTCGAAATCCAAATATTCACATCGTCCCATGAAATACATATGTCTTGCATGCCGAAAACACATCGAGTCGGGTGTCCCGAGTCGCATCGTCGCGAACGTGGTGGCCACTTTCGTTGCACATCTTAAGGCTAATATAAGGCAATCTTTCGAGCATTTGTGCCTCCTCGGACGAACAAGTTCTCAACACGAAAGAAGACCGGCTCGGAACGAGCTTCGAAACGGTATGCTGTGCAACATGACTCATCACCATTTGCAAGATATCCACTCGATACCGAAGAGTGCACGAGGCCACCATGAGGTTGTGGCTAGGGACACACCCATGGCATCTTAAATGATCATCTCGAAATCCAAATATTCACATCGTCCCATGAAATACATATGTCTTGCATGCCGAAAATCACATTCGCATCGAGTCGGGTGTCCCGAGTCGCATCGTCGCGAACGTGGTGGCCACTTCGTTGCACATCTTAAGGCTAATATAAGGCAATCTTTCGAGCATTTGTGCCTCCTCGGACGAACAAGTTCTCAACACGAAAGAAGACGGCTCGGAACGAGCTTCGAAACGGTATGATATGTGCAACATGACTCATCACCGTTTGCAAGATATCCACTCGATACCGAAGAGTGCACGAGGCCACCATGAGGTTGTGGCTAGGGACACACCCATGGCATCTTAAATGATCATCTCGAAATCCAAATATTCACATCGTCCCATGAAATACATATGTCTTGCATGCCGAAAATCACATTCGCATCGAGTCGGTGTCCGAGTCGCATCGTCGCGAACGTTGTGGCCACTTCGTTGCACATCTTAAGGCTAATATAAGGCAATCTTTCGAGCATTTGTGCCTCCTCGGACGAACAAGTTCTCAACACGAAAGAAGACCGGCTCGGAACGAGCTTCGAAACGGTATGCTATGTGCAACATGACTCATCACCATTTGCAAGATATCCACTCGATACCGAAGAGTGCACGAGGCCACCATGAGGTTGTGGCTAGGGACACACCCATGGCATCTTAAATGATCATCTCGAAATCCAAATATTCACATCGTCCCATGAAATACATATGTCTTGCATGCCGAAAATCACATTCGCATCGAGTCGGTGTCCCGAGTCGCATCGTCGCGAACGTGGTGGCCACTTCGTTGCACATCTTAAGGCTAATATAAGGCAATCTTTCGAGCATTTGTGCCTCCTCGGACGAACAAGTTCTCAACACGAAAGAAGACCGGCTCGGAACGAGCTTCGAAACGGTATGCTATGTGCAACATGACTCATCACCATTTGCAAGATATCCACTCGATACCGAAGAGTGCACGAGGCCACCATGAGGTTGTGGCTAGGGACACACCCATGGCATCTTAAATGATCATCTCGAAATCCAAAATTTCACATCGTCCATGAAATACATATGTCTTGCATGCCGAAAATCACATTCGCATCGAGTCGGGTGTCCCGAGTCGCATCGTCGCGAACGTGGTGGCCCTTCGTTGCACATCTTAAGGCTAATATAAGGCAATCTTCGAGCATTTGTGCCTCCTCGGACGAACAAGTTCTCAACACGAAAGAAGACCGGCTCGGAACGAGCTTCGAAACGGTATGCTATGTGCAACATGACTCATCACCATTTGCAAGATATCCACTCGATACCGAAGAGTGCACGAGGCCACCATGAGGTTGTGGCTAGGGACACACCCATGGCATCTTAAATGATCATCTCGAAATCCAAATATTCACATCGTCCCATGAAATACATATGTCTTGCATGCCGAAAATCACATTCGCATCGAGTCGGGTGTCCCGAGTCGCATCGTCGCGAACGTTGTGGCCACTTCGTTGCACATCTTAAGGCTAATATAAGGCAATCTTTCGAGCATTTGTGCCTCCTCGGACGAACAAGTTCTCAACACGAAAGTAGACCGGCTCGGAACGAGCTTCGAAACGGTATGCTATGTGCAACATGACTCATCACCGTTTGCAAGATATCCACTCGATACCGAAGAGTGCACGAGGCCACCATGAGGTTGTGGCTAGGACACACCCATGGCATCTTCACATCGTCCCATGAAATACATATGTCTTGCATGCCGAAAATCACATTCGCATCGAGTCGGTGTCCCGAGTCGCATCGTCGCGAACGTGGTGGCCATCTAATATAAGGCAATCTTTCGAGCATTTGTGCCTCCTCGGACGAACAAGTTCTCAACACGAAAGAAGACCGGCTCGGAACGAGCTTCGAAACGGTATGCTATGTGCAACATGACTCATCACCATTTGCAAAATCCACTCGATTGCACGAGGCCACCAGGTTGTGGCTAGGGACACACCCATGGCATCTTAAATGATCATCTCGAAATCCAAAATTTCACATCGTCCCATGAAATACATATGTCTTGCATGCCGAAAATCACATTCGAGTCGGGTGTCCGAATCGTCGCGAACGTTGTGGCCACTTCGTTGCACATAAGGCTAATATAAGGCAATCTTTCATTTGTGCCTTCGGACGCAGTTCTCAACACGAAAGAAGACCGGCTCGGAACGAGCTTCGAAACGGTATGCTATGTGCAACATGACTCATCACCATTTGCAAGATATCCACTCGATACCGAAGAGTGCACGAGGCCACCATGAGGTTGTGGCTAGGGACACACCCGCATCTTAAATGAATCTCGAAATCCAAAATTTCACATCGTCCCATGAAATACATATGTCTTCATGCCGAAAATCACACGCATCGTCGGGTGTCCCGAGTTCGCCACTTCGTTGCACATCTTAAGGCTAATATAAGGCAATCTTTCGAGCATTTGTGCCTCCTCGGACGAACAAGTTCTCAACACGAAAGAAGACGGCTCGGAACGAGCTTCGAAACGGTATGCTATGTGCAACATGACTCATCACCGTTTGCAAGATATCCACTCGATACCGAAGAGTGCACGAGGCCACCATGAGGTTGTGGCTAGGGACACACCCATGGCATCTTAAATGATCATCTCGAAATCCAAATATTCACATCGTCGAAATACATATGTCTTGCATGCCGAAAATCACATTCGCATCGAGTCGGGTGTCCCGAGTCGCATCGTCGCGAACGTTGTGGCCACTTCGTTGCACATCTTAACTAATATAAGGCAATCTTTGCATTTGTGCCTCCTGTTCTCAACACGAAAGAAGACCGGCTCGGAACGAGCTTCGAAACGGTATGATATGTGCAACATGACTCATCACCGTTTGCAAGATATCCACTCGATACCGAAGAGTCGCCACCATGAGGTTGTGGCTAGGGACACACCCATGGCATCTTAAATGCGAAATCCAAATATTCACATCGTCCCATGAAATACATATGTCTTGCATGCCGAAAATCACATTCGCATCGAGTCGGTGTCCCGAGTCGCATCGTAAGGCTAATATAAGGCAATCTTTCGAGCATTTGTGCCTCCTCGGACGAACAAGTTCTCAACACGAAAGAAGACCGGCTCGGAACGAGCTTCGAAACGGTATGCTATGTGCAACATGACTCATCACATTTGCAAGATATCCACTCGATACCGAAGAGTGCACGAGGCCACCATGAGGTTGTGGCTAGGGACACACCCATGGCATCTTAAATGATCATCTCGAAATCCAAATATTCACATCGTCCCATGAAATACATATGTCTTGCATGCCGAAAATCACATTCGCATCGAGTCGGGTGTCCCGAGTCGCATCGTCGCGAACGTGTGGCCACTTCGTTGCACATCTTAAGGCTAAATATAAGGCAATCTTTCGAGCATTTGTGCCTCCTCGGACGAACAAGTTCTCAACACGAAAGAAGACCGGCTCGGAACAGCTTCGAAACGGTATGCTATGTGCAACATGACTCATCACCGTTTGCAAGATAAATACCGAAGAGTGCACGAGGCCACCATGAGGTTGTGGCTAGGGACACACCCATGGCATCTTAAATGATCATCTCGAAATCCAAATATTCACATCGTCCCATGAAATACATATGTCTTGCATGCCGAAAATCACATTCGCATCGAGTCGGGTGTCCCGAGTCGCATCGTCGCGAACGTTGTGGCCACTTCGTTGCACATCTTAAGGCTAATATAAGGCAATCTTTCGAGCATTTGTGCCTCCTCGGACGAACAAGTTCTCAACACGAAAGAAGACCGGCTCGGAACGAGCTTCGAAACGGTATGCTATGTGCAACATGACTCATCACCGTTTGCAAGATATCCACTCGATACCGAAGAGTGCACGAGGCCACCATGAGGTTGTGGCTAGGGACACACCCATGGCATCTTAAATGATCATCTCGAAATACATAATCCAAATATTCACATCGTCCCATGAAATACATATGTCTTGCATGCCGAAAATCACATTCGCATCGAGTCATTTGCAAGGTGTCCCGAGTCGCATCGTCGCGAACGTCTTGTGGCCACTTCGTTGCACATCATCTAAGGCTAATATAAGGCAATCTTTCGAGCATTTGTGCCTCCTCGGACGAACAAGTTCTCAACACGAAAGAAGACCGGCTCGGAACGAGCTTCGAAACGGTATGATATGTGCAACATGACTCATCACCGTTTGCAAGATATCCACTCGATACCGAAGAGTGCACGAGGCCACCATGAGGTTGTGGCTAGGGACACACCCATGGCATCTTAAATGATCATCTCGAAATGCTATGTGCAAATGACTTCACATCGTCCCATGAAATACATATGTCTTGCATGCCGAAAATCACATTCGCATCGAGTCGGTGTCCCGAGTCGCATCGTCGCGAACGTGTGGCCACTTCGTTGCACATCTTAAGGCTAATATAAGGCAATCTTTCGAGCATTTGTGCCTCCTCGGACGAACAAGTTCTCAACACGAAAGAAGACCGGCTCGGAACGAGCTTCGAAACGGTATGCTATGTGCAACATGACTCATCACCATTTGCAAGATATCCACTCGATACCGAAGAGTGCACGAGGCCACCATGAGGTTGTGGCTAGGGACACACCCATGGCATCTTAAATGATCATCTCGAAATCCAAATATTCACATCGTCCCATGAAATACATATGTCTTGCATGCCGAAAATCACATTCGCATCGAGTCGGGTGTCCCGAGTCGCATCGTCGCGAACGTGTGGCCACTTCGTTGCACATCTAAGGCTAATATAAGGCAATCTTTCGAGCATTTGTGCCTCCTCGAACAAGTTCTCAACACGAAAGAAGACCGGCTCGGAACGAGCTTCGAAACGGTATGCTATGTGCAACATGACTCATCACCATTTGCAAGATATCCACTCGATACCGAAGAGTGCACGAGGCCACCATGAGGTTGTGGCTAGGACACACCCATGGCATCTTAAATGATCATCTCGAAATCCAAAATTTCACATCGTCCCATGAAATACATATGTCTTGCATGCCGAAAATCACATTCGCATCGAGTCGGTGTCCCGAGTCGCATCGTCGCGAACGTGTGGCCACTTCGTTGCACATCTTAAGGCTAATATAAGGCAATCTTTCGAGCATTTGTGCCTCCTCGGACGAACAAGTTCTCAACACGAAAGAAGACCGGCTCGGAACGAGCTTCGAAACGGTATGCTATGTGCAACATGACTCATCACCGTTTGCAAGATATCCACTCGATACCGAAGAGTGCACGAGGCCACCATGAGGTTGTGGCTAGGGACACACCCATGGCATCTTAAATGATCATCTCGAAATCCAAATATTCACATCGTCCCATGAAATACATATGTCTTGCATGCCGAAAATCACATTCGCATCGAGTCGGGTGTCCCGAGTCGCATCGTCGCGAACGTGTGGCCACTTCGTTGCACATCTTAAGGCTAATATAAGGCAATCTTTCGAGCATTTGTGCCTCCTCGGACGAACAAGTTCTCAACACGAAAGAAGACCGGCTCGGAACGAGCTTCGAAACGGTATGCTATGTGCAACATGACTCATCACCTTTGCAAGATATCCACTCGATACCGAAGAGTGCACGAGGCCACCATGAGGTTGTGGCTAGGGACACACCCATGGCATCTTAAATGATCATCTCGAAATCCAAATATTCACATCGTCCCATGAAATACATATGTCTTGCATGCCGAAAATCACATTCGCATCGAGTCGGGTGTCCCGAGTCGCATCGTCGCGAACGTGGTGGCCACTTCGTTGCACATCTTAAGGCTAATATAAGGCAATCTTTCGAGCATTTGTGCCTCCTCGGACGAACAAGTTCTCTCGGAACGAGCTTCGAAACGGTATGCTATGTGCAACATGACTCATCACCATTTGCAAGATATCCACTCGATACCGAAGAGTGCACGAGGCCACCATGAGGTTGTGGCTAGGACACACCCATGGCATCTTAAATGATCATCTCGAATCCAAATATTCACATCGTCCATGAAATACATATGTCTTGCATGCCGCACATTCGCATCGAGTCGGTGTCCCGAGTCGCATCGTCGCGAACGCCACTTCGTTGCACATCTAAGGCTAATATAAGGCAATCTTCGAGCACTCGCCTCCTGCACGAGCCTCACACACGAAAGAAGACACACTCGGAGCACGAGCTTGATATGATATGTGCAACATGACTCATCACCATTTGCAAGATATCCACTCGATACCGAAGAGTGCACGAGGCCACCATGAGGTTGTGGCTAGGGACACACCCATGGCATCTTAAATGATCATCTCGAAATCCAAATTTCACATCGTCCCATGAAATACATATGTCTTGCATGAAAATCACATTCGCATCGAGTCGGGTGTCCCGAGTCGCATCGTCGCGAACGTGGTGGCCACTTCGTTGCACATCTTAAGGCTAATATAAGGCAATCTTTCGAGCATTTGTGCCTCCTCGGACGAACAAGTTCTCAACACGAAAGAGACCGGCTCTATGTGCAACATGACTCATCACCGTTTGCAAGATATCCACTCGATACCGAAGAGTGCACGAGGCCACCATGAGGTTGTGGCTAGGGACACACCCATGGCATCTTAAATGATCATCTCGATCGTCCCATGAAATACATATGTCTTGCATGGCATCGAGTCGGTGTCCCGAGTCGCATCGTCGCGAACGTGGTGGCCACTTCGTTGCACATCGGCTAATATAAGGCAATCTTTCGAGCATTTGTGCCTCCTCGGACGAACAAGTTCTCAACACGAAAGAAGACCGGCTCGGAACGAGCTTCGAAACGGTATGCTATGTGCAACATGACTCATCACCATTTGCAAGATATCCACTCGATACCGAAGAGTGCACGAGGCCACCATGAGGTTGTGGCTAGGGACACACCCATGGCATCTTAAATGATCATCTCGAAATCCAAATTTCACATCGTCCCATGAAATACATATGTCTTGCATGCCGAAAATCACATTCGCATCGAGTCGGGTGTCCCGAGTCGCATCGTCGCGAACGTGTGGCCACTTCGTTGCACATCTAAGGCTAATATAAGGCAATCTTTCGAGCATTTGTGCCTCCTCGAACAAGTTCTCAACACGAAAGAAGACCGGCTCGGAACGAGCTTCGAAACGGTATGCTATGTGCAACATGACTCATCACCATTTGCAAGATATCCACTCGATACCGAAGAGTGCACGAGGCCACCATGAGGTTGTGGCTAGGGACACACCCATGGCATCTTAAATGATCATCTCGAAATCCAAATTTCACATCGTCCCATGAAATACATATGTCTTGCATGCCGAAAATCACATTCGCATCGAGTCGGGTGTCCCGAGTCGCATCGTCGCGAACACTTCGTTGCACATCTAAGGCTAATATAAGGCAATCTTTCGAGCATTTGTGCCTCCTCGGACGAACAAGTTCTCAACACGAAAGAAGACCGGCTCGGAACGAGCTTCGAAACGGTATGCTATGTGCAACATGACTCATCACCATTTGCAAGATATCCACTCGATACCGAAGAGTGCACGAGGCCACCATGAGGTTGTGGCTAGGGACACACCCATGGCATCTTAAATGATCATCTCGAAATCCAAATTCACATCGTCCCATGAAATACATATGTCTTGCATGCCGAAAATCACATTCGCATCGAGTCGGGTGTCCCGAGTCGCATCGTCGCGAACGTTGTGGCCACTTCGTTGCACATCTTAAGGCTAATATAAGGCAAACTTCGAGCATTTGTGCCTCCTCGGACGAACAAGTTCTCAACACGAAAGAAGACCGGCTCGGAACGAGCTTCGAAACGGTATGATATGTGCAACATGACTCATCACCATTTGCAAGATATCACTCGATACCGAAGAGTCCCACGAGGCGTCTTGGTTGTGGCTCATCGAGTCCCATGGCATCTTAAATGATCATCTCGAACAAATATTCCACATTCATCCCATATCAATGGTTGCATGCCGAAAATCACATTCGCATCGAGTCGGGTGTCCGAGTCGCATTCGCGAATGGCCACTTCGTTGTAAGGCTAATATAAGGCAATCTTTCGAGCATTTGTGCCTCCTCGACGAACAAGTTCTCAACACGAAAGAAGACCGGCTCGGAACGAGCTTCGAAACGGTATGCTATGTGCAACATGACTCATCACCATTTGCAAGATATCCACTCGATACCGAAGAGTGCACGAGGCCACCATGAGGTTGTGGCTAGGGACACACCCATGCATCTGCGGCATGAAATATAAGAATCACAAAATCTTTCGTCCCATGTGCCTCTCTCGGACGAACAAGTCTCTCACATCGCCGAAATCACCATTTGCAAGATATCCACTCGATCGGAGTCTTCGAAACGTCGTATGCATATGTGCGCAATTCGCATGAGTGTGTCCCGAGTCGCATCGTTTGCAAGATCTTATAACTATACCGAATGAGTGCACGAGCATTTGTTGTGGCTAGGGACACACCCATGGCATCGGACGATACAAATCTCAACATCGAACAGAAGTCGGCTCGGAATATGTCTTATGATATGTGCAACATGACTCATCACACATTCGATTGCACGATATCCATGGTGATCATCCGAAGAGTCGCGAAGTCGCACGGTGGCCACTTCGTTGCACATCTGAAGGCTAATATAAGGCAATCTTTCGAGCAGGGACCTCAACCTCATGGACGAATAAGATTCTCTCGAAATGAAGAAATATTTCACATCGTCCCATGAAATACATATGTCTTGCATGCCGAAAATCACATTCGCATCGAGTCGGGTGTCCGAGTCGCATCGTCGCGAACGTGGTGGCCACTTCGTTGCACATCTAAGGCTAATATAAGGCTATCTTTCGAGCATTGTGCAAGATATCCACTCGATACCGAAGAGTGCACGAGGCCACCATGAGGTTGTGGCTAGGGACACACCCATGGCATCAAGTCATCTCGACACCAAAAATCACATTCGCATCGAGTCGGGTGTCCCGAGTCGTCGCGAACGGCCACTTCGTTGCACAAAGGCTAATATAAGGCAATCTTTCGAGCATCGGACGAACAAGTTCTCAAACGAAAGAAGACCGGCTCGGAACGAGCTTCGAAACGGTATGCTATCAGTCACCGTTTGCAAGATATCCACTCGATACCGAAGAGTGCACGAGGCCACCATGAGGTTGTGGCTAGGGACACACCCATGGCATCTTAAATGATCATCTCGAAATCCAAATTTCACATCGTCCCATGAAATACATATGTCTTGCATGCCGAAAATCACATTCGCATCGAGTCGGGTGTCCCGGTCGTCGTCGCACATGTGAAGGCTAATATAAGGCAATCTTTCGAGCATTTGTGCCTCCTCGGACGAACAAGTTCTCAACACGAAAGAAGACCGGCTCGGAACGAGCTTCGAAACGGTATGCTATGTGCAAATGACTCATCACCTTGCAAGATATCCACTCGATACCGAAGAGTGCACGAGGCCACATGAGGCTATGCAAGGCCACTCGCATTCGAAGAGTCGCACGAGGCCACCATGAGGTTCAAACACAAGGAAGACCGGCTCGGAACCTATGGCATCTTAAATGATCATCTCATGGATGATCCAAATATTCACACCCCATGCAAGACATCGCATGTCGCATGCCGCAAAGCACGACACAATTCCATCGAGGTTGTGTGTCCCGAGTGCACGCATCATCTCGCGACACGAAATCCGGCCACTTCGTCCGCACAAATAAGGCTAATATAAGGCAGCATCTTTCACGATTCGCATTTGTGCGGGTGTCCCGAGTCGCATCGTCGCGAAGACCGGCTCTTCGCACGACATCAAAGGCTAATATAAGGCAATCTTTCGAGCATGCTGCCTGTGACAACACAAGTTCTCACCACACACGAAATGAAGACCCACGCGATCGATCGAGAGTCGAACACGGTATGATATGTGCTACATGACCCATGGTTTGCAAGATATCCACTCGATACCGAAGAGTGCACGAGGCCACCATGAGGTTGTGGCTAGGGACACACCCATGGCAAATCTTCACAATGATCCCATGAAATACACATGTCGCATGCATGAAGGCTAATATAAGGCAATCTTTCGAGCATTTGTGCCTCCTCGGACGAACAAGTTCTCAACACATCGAGTCGGGTGTCCCGAGTCGATCGGCGAACGTGGTGTCGCATCGTCTTCGTCGTTGGTGGCCACTTCGTTGCACATCTGAAGGCTAATATAAGGCAATCTTTCGAGCATTTGTGCCTCCTCGGACGAACAAGTTCTCAACACGAAAGAAGACCGGCTCGGAACGAGCTTCGAAACGGTATGCTATGTGCAACATGACTCATCACCATTTGCAAGATATCCACTCGATACCGAAGAGTGCACGAGGCCACCATGAGGTTGTGGCTAGGGACACACCCATGGAAAGAATGACCGGCATCGGACAGGTGTCCCGAGTCTTCGCGAACGTGTGGCCACTTCGTTGCACATAAGGCTAATATAAGGCAATCTTTCGAGCATTTGTGCCTCCTCGGACGAACAAGTTCTCAACACGAAAGAAGACCGGCTCGGAACGAGCTTCGAAACGGTATGCTATGTGCAACATGACTCATCACCATTTGCAAGATATCCACTCGATACCGAAGAGTGCACGAGGCCACCATGAGGTTGTGGCTAGGGACACACCCATGGCATCTTAAATGATCATCTCGCATCGTCCCATGAAATACATATGTCTTGCATGTCGAAAATCACATTCGCATCGAGTCGGTGTCCCGAGTCGCATCGTCGCGAACGTGGTGGCCACTTCGTTGCACATCTAAGGCTAATATAAGGCAATCTTTCGAGCATTTGTGCCTCCTCGGACGAACAAGTTCTCAACACGAAAGAAGACCGGCTCGGAACGAGCTTCGAAACGGTATGCTATGTGCAACATGACTCATCACCATTTGCAAGATATCCACTCGATACCGAAGAGTGCACGAGGCCACATGAGGTTGTGGCTAGGGACACACCATGGCATCTTAAATGATCATCTCGATTTCACACCATGCATATGCCGAAAATCACATTCGCATCGAGTCGGGTGTCCCGAGTCGCATCGTCGCGAACGTGTGGTAAGGCTTCGAGCATTTGTGCCTCCTCGGACGAACAAGTTCTCAACACGAAAGAGACTAATGGCATATAAGGATGATCTTTCTCGAATGTCAAATATTCACATCGTCCCATGAAATACATATGTCTTGCATGCCGAAAATCACATTCGCATCGAGTCGGGTGTCCCGAGTCGCATCGTCGCGAACGTGGTGGCCACTTCGAAAGAGATCTCCGGCTAATAGCTTTCGAAACGGTATGCTATGTGCAACATGACTCATCACCATTTGCAAGATATCCACTCGATACCGAAGAGTGCCTCAGGGACGGTTGTGGCATCGAACACGAACCCACCGGCTCGCAATCTTTCGAGCAATATGCCTCCATGAAGAGGCACGAACATGATGTCTCACGCATGGATCCAATCGGTCGAAATCGAAATCGAACGTGTACATGACTCGTTGCATGTTTGAAGGCTAATGATAAGGCAATCTTAAATGATCATCCGAATCCACGTCAACGTGTGAAATCATTGCACTGTGCATGCCCGTTTGCAAGAATCGGACCCCGAGTCGCATCGACGAACAAGGTCTCAACATAAGCATTTGTGGCTCGAACATCAGTTCTCACACACGAAAGAAGACATGAAATACATATGTCTTGCATGCCGAAAATCACATTCGCATCGAGTCGGGTGTCCCGAGTCGCATCGTCGCGAACGTGGTGGCCACTTCGTCGGCACATCTATGTGCAAGGCAATCTTGTCACCATTTGCAAGATATCCACTCGATACCGAAGAGTGCCTCAGGGATGGCTAGGACATCACCCAGGCATCGGCGATACCGAAGAGTCTGGCTCATGGAATCATCTCGAAAAAATTTCACACATGATGTCCATGTCGCATCGACATATGTCTTCATTTGCAAAAATCACATTACCGGTCAGCAACATGACTCATCACCATTTGCAAGTCGATACCGAAGAGTGCACGAGGCACCATGATGGCTTTCGCGACACATGAAATACATATGTCTTGCATGCCGAAAATCACATTCGCATCGAGTCGGTGTCCCGAGTCGCATCGTCGCGAACGTGGTGGCCACTTCGTTGCACATCTTAAGGCTAATATAAGGCAATCTTTCGAGCATTTGTGCCTCCTCGGACGAACAAGTTCTCAACACGAAAGTGTGCTCCGGCTATGTATGTGCAACATGACTCATCACCGTTTGCAAGATATCCACTCGATACCGAAGAGTGCACGAGGCCACCATGAGGTTGTGGCTAGGGACACACCCATGGCATCTTAAATGATCATCTCGAAATCCAAATATTCACATCGTCCCATGAAATACATATGTCTTGCATGCCGAAAATCACATTCGCATCGACGAGCATCGTCGCGAAACTTCGTTGCACGGCTAATATAAGGCAATCTTTCGAGCATGTGCACACATCGGAACGAGCTTCGGTATGCTATGTGCAACATGTTTGCAAGATATCCACTCGATACCGAAGAGTGCACGAGGCCACCATGAGGTTGTGGCTAGGGACACACCCATGGCATCTTATGATCATCTCGATTCACATCGTCCCATGATATGTCTTGCATGCCGAAAATCACATTCGCATCGACGAGTCGCATCGTCGCATGGCCAACATCTGAAGGCTAATATAAGGCAATCTTTCGAGCATTTGTGCCTCCTCGGACGAACAAGTTCTCAACACGAAAGAAGACCGGCTCGGAACGAGCTTCGAAACGGTATGCTATGTGCAACATGACTCATCACCATTTGCAAGATATCCACTCGATACCGAAGAGTGCACGAGGCCACCATGAGGTTGTGGCTAGGGACACACCCATGGCATCTTAAATGATCATCTCGAAATCAAATATTCACATCGTCCCATGAAATACATATGTCTTGCATGCCGAAAATCACATTCGCATCGAGTCGGGTGTCCCGAGTCGCATCGTCGCGAACGTGTGGCCATCGTTGCACATCTTAAGGCTAATATAAGGCAATCGAGCATTTGTTCCTCGGACGAACAAGTTCTCAACACGAAATGTGCTCGGAACGAGCTTCCGGTATGCTATGTGCAACATGACATTTGCAAGATATCCACTCGATACCGAAGAGTGCACGAGGCACCATGAGGTTGTGGCTAGGGACACACCCATGGCATCTTAAATGATCATCTCGATCGTCCCATGAAATACGTCTTGCATGCCGAAAATCACATTCGCATCGAGTCGGGTGTCCCGAGTCGCATCGTCGCGAACGTGGTGGCCACTTCGTTGCACATCTAAGGCTAATATAAGGCAATCTTTCGAGCATTTGTGCCTCCTCGGACGAACAAGTTCTCAACACGAAAGAAGACGGCTCGGAACGAGCTTCGAAACGGTATGCTATGTGCAACATGACTCATCACCATTTGCAAGATATCCACTCGATACCGAAGAGTGCACGAGGCCACCATGAGGTTGTGGCTAGGGACACACCCATGGCATCTTAAATGATCATCTCGAAATCCAAATATTCACATCGTCCCATGAAATACATATGTCTTGCATGCCGAAAATCACATTCGCATCGAGTCGGGTGTCCCGAGTCGCATCGTCGCGAACGTGGTGGCCACTTCGTTGCACATCTTAAGGCTAATATAAGGCAATCTTTCGAGCATTTGTGCCTCCTCGGACGAACAAGTTCTCAACACGAAAGAAGACCGGCTCGGAACGAGCTTCGAAACGGTATGCTATGTGCAACATGACTCATCACCATTTGCAAGATATCCACTCGATACCGAAGAGTGCACGAGGCCACCATGAGGTTGTGGCTAGGGACACACCCATGGCATCTTAAATGATCATCTCGAAATCCAAATTTCACATCGTCCCATGAAATACATATGTCTTGCATGCCGAAAATCACATTCGCATCGAGTCGGGTGTCCCGAGTCGCATCGTCGCGAACGTGGTGGCCACTTCGTTGCACATCTTAAGGCTAATATAAGGCAATCTTTCGAGCATTTGTGCCTCCTCGGACGAACAAGTTCTCAACACGAAAGAAGACCGGCTCGGAACGAGCTTCGAAACGGTATGCTATGTGCAACATGACTCATCACCATTTGCAAGATATCCACTCGATACCGAAGAGTGCACGAGGCCACCATGAGGTTGTGGCTAGGGACACACCCATGGCATCTTAAATGATCATCTCGAAATCCAAATATTCACATCGTCCCATGAAATACATATGTCTTGCATGCCGAAAATCACATTCGCATCGAGTCGGGTGTCCCGAGTCGCATCGTCGCGAACGTGTGGCCACTTCGTTGCACATCTTAAGGCTAATATAAGGCAATCTTTCGAGCATTTGTGCCTCCTCGGACGAACAAGTTCTCAACACGAAAGAAGACCGGCTCGGAACGAGCTTCGAAACGGTATGCTATGTGCAACATGACTCATCACCATTTGCAAGATATCCACTCGATACCGAAGAGTGCACGAGGCCACCATGAGGTTGTGGCTAGGGACACACCCATGGCATCTTAAATGATCATCTCGAAATCCAAATATTCACATCGTCCCATGAAATACATATGTCTTGCATGCCGAAAATCACATTCGCATCGAGTCGGGTGTCCCGAGTCGCATCGTCGCGAACGTGGTGGCCACTTCGTTGCACATCTTAAGGCTAATATAAGGCAATCTTTCGAGCATTTGTGCCTCCTCGGACGAACAAGTTCTCAACACGAAAGAAGACCGGCTCGGAACGAGCTTCGAAACGGTATGCTATGTGCAACATGACTCATCACCATTTGCAAGATATCCACTCGATGTGCCTCCATCGGACGAAAACATACATCTCACACATCGAAGTCGCATCGTCGCGAACGTGGTGGCCACTTCGGCACATCTCGGAACGAGCTCTCGAAACATGAAACTATGTGCAACATGACTCATCACCGTTTGCAAGATATCCACTCGATACCGAAGAGTGCACGAGGCCACCATGAGGTTGTGGCTAGGGACACACCCATGGCATCTTAAATGATCATCTCGAAATCCAAATTTCACATCGTCCCATGAAATACATATGTCTTGCATGCCGAAAATCACATTCGCATCGAGTCGGGTGTCCCGAGTCGCATCGTCGCGAACGTGGTGGCCACTTCGTTGCACATCTGAAGGCTAATATAAGGCAATCTTTCGAGCATTTGTGCCTCCTCGGACGAACAAGTTCTCAACACGAAAGAAGACCGGCTCGGAACGAGCTTCGAAACGGTATGCTATGTGCAACATGACTCATCACCATTTGCAAGATATCCACTCGATACCGAAGAGTGCACGAGGCCACCATGAGGTTGTGGCTAGGGACACACCCATGGCATCTTAAATGATCATCTCGAAATCCAAATTTCACACATGAAATACATATGTCTTGCATGCGAAAATCACATTCGCATCGAAGTCGCATCGTCGCGAACGTGGTGGCCACTTCGTTGCACATTGAAGGCTAATATAAGGCAATCTTTCGAGCACGGACGAACAAGTTCTCAACACGAAAGAAGACCGGCTCGATGATATGTGCAACATGACTCATCACCGTTTGCAAGATATCCACTCGATACCGAAGAGTGCACGAGGCCACCATGAGGTTGTGGCTAGGGACACACCCATGGCATCTTAAATGATCATCTCGAAATCCAAATATTCACATCGTCCCATGAAATACATATGTCTTGCATGCCGAAAATCACATTCGCATCGAGTCGGGTGTCCCGAGTCGCATCGTCGCGAACGTGTGGCCACTTCGTTGCACATCGAAGGCTAATATAAGGCAATCTTTCGAGCATTTGTGCCTCCTCGGACGAACAAGTTCTCAACACGAAAGAAGACCGGCTCGGAACGAGCTTCGAAACGGTATGCTATGTGCAACATGACTCATCACCATTTGCAAGATATCCACTCGATACCGAAGAGTGCACGAGGCCACCATGAGGTTGTGGCTAGGGACACACCCATGGCATCTTAAATGATCATCTCATAGGCTAATATAAGGCAATCTTTCGAGCATTTGTGCCTCCTCGGACGAACAAGTTCTCAACACGAAAGAAGACCGGCTCGAGCTTCGAACGGTATGCCAACATGATCACCATTTGCAAGATATCCACTCGATACCGAAGAGTGCACGAGGCCACCATGAGGTTGTGGCTAGGGACACACCCCATGGCATCATGTCGAAATCCAAATCACACCATCTTGCATGCCGAAAATCACATTCGCAGGTGTCCCGAGTCGCATCGTCGCGAACGTGGTGGCCACTTCGTTGCACATCTGAAGGCTAATATAAGGCAATCTTTCGAGCATTTGTGCCTCCTCGGACGAACAAGTTCTCAACACGAAAGAAGACCGGCTCGGAACGAGCTTCGAAACGGTATGATATGTGCAACATGACTCATCACCGTTTGCAAGATATCCACTCGATACCGAAGAGTGCACGAGGCCACCATGAGGTTGTGGCTAGGGACACACCCATGGCATCTTAAATGATCATCTCGAAATCCAAATTCACATCGTCCCATGAAATACATATGTCTTGCATGCCGAAAATCACATTCGCATCGAGTCGGGTGTCCCGAATCGTCGCGAACGACTTCGTTGTCGCAATCTTTCGAGCATTTGTGTCGGACGAACTCTCAACACGAAAGAAGACCGGCTCGGAACGAGCTTCGAAACGGTATGCTATGTGCAACATGACTCATCACCATTTGCAAGATATCCACTCGATACCGAAGAGTGCACGAGGCCACCATGAGGTTGTGGCTAGGGACACACCCATGGCATCTTAAATGATCATCTCGAAATCCAAATATTCACATCGTCCCATGAAATACATATGTCTTGCATGCCGAAAATCACATTCGCATCGAGTCGGGTGTCCCGAGTCGCAGTCGCGAACGGCCACTTCGTTGCACGGCTAATATAAGGCAATCTTTCGAGCATTTGTGCCTCCTCGGACGAACAAGTCAACACGAAAGAGACCGGCTCGGAACGAGCTTCGAAACGGTATGCTATGTGCAACATGACTCATCACCGTTTGCAAGATATCCACTCGATACCGAAGAGTGCACGAGGCCACCATGAGGTTGTGGCTCATGGCATCTTAAATGATCATCTCGAAATCAAATTTCACATCGTCCCATGAAATACATATGTCTTGCATGCCGAAAATCACATTCGCATCGAGTCGGGTGTCCCGAGTCGCATCGTCGCGAACGTGGTGGCCACTTCGTTGCACATCTGAAGCTAATATAAGGCAATCTTTCGAGCATTTGTGCCTCCTCGGACGAACAAGTTCTCAACACGAAAGAAGACCGGCTCGGAACGAGCTTCGAAACGGTATGATATGTGCAACATGACTCATCACCGTTTGCAAGATATCCACTCGATACCGAAGAGTGCACGAGGCCACCATGAGGTTGTGGCTAGGGACACACCCATGGCATCTTAAATGATCATCTCGAAATCCAAATTTCACATCGTCCCATGAAATACATATGTCTTGCATGCCGAAAATCACATTCGCATCGAGTCGGGTGTCCCGAGTCGCATCGTCGCGAACGTGTGGCCACTTCGTTGAAGGCTAATATAAGGCAATCTTTCGAGCATTTGTGCCTCCTCGGACGAACAAGTTCTCAACACGAAAGAGACCGGCTCGGAACGAGCTTCGAAACGGTATGCTATGTGCAACATGACTCATCACCATTTGCAAGATATCCACTCGATACCGAAGAGTGCACGAGGCCACCATGAGGTTGTGGCTAGGGACACACCCATGGCATCTTAAATGATCATCTCGAAATCCTTCACATCGTCCCATGAAATACATATGTCTTGCATCGAAAATCACATTCGCATCGAGTCGGGTGTCCCGAGTCGCATTCGCGAACGTGGTGGCCACTTCGTTGCAATCTGAAGGCTAATATAAGGCAATCTTTCGAGCATCGGACGAACAAGTTCTCAACACGAAAAGACCGGCTCGGAACGAGCTTCGAAACGGTATGCTATGTGCAACACTCATCACCGTTTGCAAGATATCCACTCGATACCGAAGAGTGCACGAGGCCACCATGAGGTTGTGGCTAGGGACACACCCATGGCATCTTAAATGATCATCTCGAAATCCAAATTTCACATCGTCCCATGTCTTGCATGCGAAAATCACATTCGCATCGAGTCGGGTGTCCCGAGTCGCATCGTCGCGAACGTGGTGGCCACTTCGTTGCACATCTGAAGGCTAATATAAGGCAATCTTTCGAGCATTTGTGCCTCCTGAACAAGTTCTCAACACGAAAGAAGACCGGCTCGGAACGAGCTTCGAAACATGTGCAACATGACATCATTAAATTCATGTCTCGCATCCATCTCGCACCGAGCAGGCATCGACGAGTCGCATCGTCGCGAACGTGGTGGCCACTTCGTTGCACATCTGAAGGCTAATATAAGGCAATCTTTCGAGCATTGCATCGATCGGGTTTGCAAGATATCCACTCGATAGTCTTCGAAAGCGATCCCATGAAATACATATGTCTTGCATGGCATCGAGTCGGTGTCCCGAGTCGCATCGTCGCGAACGTGGTGGCCACTTCGTTGCACATCTGAAGGCTAATATAAGGCAATCTTTCGAGCATTTGTGCCTCCTCGGACGAACAAGTTCTCAACACGAAAGAAGACCGGCTCGGAACGAGCTTCGAAACGGTATGATATGTGCAACATGACTCATCATTTGCAAGATATCCACTCGATACCGAAGAGTGCACGAGGCCACCATGAGGTTGTGGCTAGGGACACACCATGGCATCCATCGTCTCGAAAGATTCGCATCGACCGAGTCGCATCGTCGCGAATGAACATTCATATATATCGGCATCACATTTCATCTCGGGTCGTCCCCAGTCTTGCATCGCGCATCGAAGTCGGTCGCGAACACTTCGTTGCGCTAATATAAGGCAATCTTTCGAGCACGACGGTTCTGACCGGCTACCGGTATGTGCAACATGACTCATCACCATTTGCAAGATATCCACTCGATGACACGAAAGAGCTCGATGGAAATCCATTTCACATCGTCCCATGAAATACATATGTCTTGCATGCCGAAAATCACATTCGCATCGACGAGTCGCACGAACCCATGCACATCTGCTAATATAAGGCAATCACTCGAACAATCAACCATTTCGAAACATGGTGATGTCCCACTCGATAAAGTGCACGAGGCCACCATGAGGTTGTGGCTAGGGACACACCCATGGCATCTTAAATGATCATCTCGAAATCCAAATATTCACATCGTCCCATGAAATACATATGTCTTGCATGCCGAAAATCACATTCGCATCGAGTCGGTGTCCCGAGTCGCATCGTCGCGAACGTGGTGGCCACTTCGTTGCACATCTAAGTGCTAATACCGGCTCGGAACGAGCTTCGAAACGGTATGCTATTGTGAGCATTTGTGCCTCCTCGGACGAACAAGTTCTCACACACGAAAGAAACGGCTCGGAACGAGCTTCGAAGACGGTATGATATGTGCAACATGACTCATCATGATATCCACTCGATGATGCACGAGGCCACCATGGCTTGGCGATTTCACATCGTCCCATGAAATACATATGTCTTGCATGCCGAAAATCACATTCGCATCGAAGTCGCATCGTCGCGAACGCCAGTTGCACATCCTAATATGCAATCTTTCGAGCATTTGTGTCGGACGAACAAGTTCTCAACACGAAAGAAGACCGGCTCGGAACGAGCTTCGAAACGGTATGCTATGTGCAACATGACTCATCACCATTTGCAAGATATCCACTCGATGAGTGCACGAGGCCACCATGATGGCTCGCATCGATCATCTCGAAATCCAAAATTTCACATCATGTCCCATGAAAATCACACATCGACACATTGAAATGAAAATCAATCACATTCGGATGTCGTGGTGCCGTCATCGTTGCGGCCGGCATCGGCACGATCGCTTCGAAAGGCTAATATAAGGCAATCTTTCGAGCATCGGACGAACAAGTTCTCAACACGAAAGAAGACCGGCTCGGAACGAGCTTCGAAACGGTATGCTATGTCAACACTTGCAAGATATCCACTCGATACCGAAGAGTGCACGAGGCCACCATGAGGTTGTGGCTAGGGACACACCCATGCATCTTAAATGCGAAATCCTTATCCATCTCGATACCGAAGCAGTCGCACACTTCGGCCATCCTAATATGAAATACATATGTCCATGTGCAACATGACTCATCACCGTTTGCAAGATATCCACTCGATACCGAAGAGTGCACGAGGCCACCATGAGGTTGTGGCTAGGGACACACCCATGGGGTCGTCCCATGAAATACATATGTCTTGCATGCCGAAAATCACATTCGCATCGAGTCGGGTGTCCCGAGTCGCATCGTCGCGAACGCCACTTCGTTGCACATCTGAAGGCTAATATAAGGCAATCTTTCGAGCATTTGTGCCTCCTCGGACGAACAAGTTCTCAACACGAAAGAAGACCGGCTCGGAACGAGCTTCGAAACGGTATGCTATGTGCAACATGACTCATCACCATTTGCAAGATATCCACTCGATACCGAAGAGTGCACGAGGCCACCATGAGGTTGTGGCTAGGGACACACCCATGGCATCTTAAATGGCACATGAAATAATGTCTTGCATGATCACATTCGCATCGAAATCGCGAAACTTCGTTGCACATCTGAAGGCTAATATAAGGCAATCTTTCGAGCATTTGTGCCTCCTCGGACGAACAAGTTCTCAACACGAAAGAAGACCGGCTCGGAACGAGCTTCGAAACGGTATGCTATGTGCAACATGCATCACCAAAGATATCCACGATTGCACGCCACCGTGGCTTGGCATCTTAAATGGATTTCACATCGTCCATACATGCCGAAAATCACATTCGCGATCCCGAGTTCGTCGCGAACGTGGTGGCCACTTCGTTGCACATCTGAAGGCTAATATAAGGCAATCTTTCGAGCATTTGTGCCTCCTCGGACGAACAAGTTCTCAACACGAAAGAAGACCGGCTCGGAACGAGCTTCGAAACGGTATGCTATGTGCAACATGCATCACCTTATTCGATACCGAAGAGTCCTCATGGCATCTTAAATGATCATCTCGAAATCCAAAATTTCACATCGTCCCATGAAATACATATGTCTTGCATGCCGAAAATCACATTCGCATCGAGTCGGGTGTCCCGAGTCGCATCGTCGCGAACGTGGTGGCCACTTCGTTGCACATCTTAAGGCTAATATAAGGCAATCTTTCGAGCATTTGTGCCTCCTCGGACGAACAAGTTCTCAACACGAAAGAGACCGGCTCGGAACGAGCTTCGAAACGGTATGCTATGTGCAACATGACTCATCACCGTTTGCAAGATATCCACTCGATACCGAAGAGTGCACGAGGCCACCATGAGGTTGTGGCTAGGGACACACCCATGGCATCTTAAATGATCATCTCGAAATCCAAAATTCACATCGTCCCATGAAATACATATGTCTTGCATGCCGAAAATCACATTCGCATCGAGTCGGGTGTCCCGAGTCGCATCGTCGCGAACGTGTGGCCACTTCGTTGCACATCTTAAGGCTAATATAAGGCAATCTTTCGAGCATTTGTGCCTCCTCGGACGAACAAGTTCTCAACGAAAGAAACCGGCTCGGAACGAGCTTCGAAACGGTATGCTATGTGCAACATGACTCATCACCGTTTGCAAGATATCCACTCGATACCGAAGAGTGCACGAGGCCACCATGAGGTTGTGGCTAGGGACACACCCATGGCATCTTAAATGATCATCTCGAAATCCAAAATTTCACATCGTCCCATGAAATACATATGTCTTGCATGCCGAAAATCACATTCGCATCGAGTCGGGTGTCCCGAGTCGCATCGTCGCGAACGTGGTGGCCACTTCGTTGCACATCTGAAGGCTAATATAAGGCAATCTTTCGAGCATTTGTGCCTCCTCGGACGAACAAGTTCTCAACACGAAAGAAGACCGGCTCGGAACGAGCTTCGAAACGGTATGCTATGTGCAACATGACTCATCACCATTTGCAAGATATCCACTCGATACCGAAGAGTGCACGAGGCCACCATGAGGTTGTGGCTAGGGACACACCCATGGCATCTTAAATGATCATCTCGAAATCCAAATTTCACATCGTCCCATGAAATACATATGTCTTGCATGCCGAAAATCACATTCGCATCGAGTCGGGTGTCCCGAGTCGCATCGTCGCGAACGTGGTGGCCACTTCGTTGCACATCTGAAGGCTAATATAAGGCAATCTTTCGAGCATTTGTGCCTCCTCGGACGAACAAGTTCTCAACACGAAAGAAGACCGGCTCGGAACGAGCTTCGAAACGGTATGCTATGTGCAACATGACTCATCACCATTTGCAAGATATCCACTCGATACCGAAGAGTGCACGAGGCCACCATGAGGTTGTGGCTAGGGACACACCCATGGCATCTTAAATGATCATCTCGAAATCCAAATTTCACATCGTCCCATGAAATACATATGTCTTGCATGCCGAAAATCACATTCGCATCGAGTCGGTGTCCCGAGTCGCATCGTCGCGAACGTGGTGGCCACTTCGTTGCACATCTGAAGGCTAATATAAGGCAATCTTTCGAGCATTTGTGCCTCCTCGGACGAACAAGTTCTCAACACGAAAGAGACCGGCTCGGAACGAGCTTCGAAACGGTATGCTATGTGCAACATGACTCATCACCATTTGCAAGATATCCACTCGATACCGAAGAGTGCACGAGGCCACCATGAGGTTGTGGCTAGGGACACACCCATGGCATCTTAAATGATCATCTCGAAATCCAAATTTCACATCGTCCCATGAAATACATATGTCTTGCATGCCGAAAATCACATTCGCATCGAGTCGGTGTCCCGAGTCGCATCGTCGCGAACGTGGTGGCCACTTCGTTGCACTTTGAAGGCTAATATGCAATCTTTCGAGCATTTGTGCCTCCTCGGACGAACAAGTTCTCAAACGAAAGAAGACCGGCTCGGAACGAGCTTCGAAACGGTATGCTATGTGCAACATGACTCATCACCATTTGCAAGATATCCACTCGATACCGAAGAGTGCACGAGGCCACCATGAGGTTGTGGCTAGGGACACAATGGCATCTTAAATGATCATCTCGAAATCCAAATTTCACATCGTCCCATGAAATACATATGTCTTGCATGCGAAAATCACATTCGCATCGAGTCGGGTGTCCCGAGTCGCATCGTCGCGAACGGTGGCCACTTCGTTGCACATCTGAAGGCTAATATAAGGCAATCTTTCGAGCATTTGTGCCTCCTCGGACGAACAAGTTCTCAACACGAAAGAAGACCGGCTCGGAACGAGCTTCGAAACGGTATGCTATGTGCAACATGACTCATCACCATTTGCAAGATATCCACTCGATACCGTCACCATGAGGTTGTGGCTAGGGACACAATGGCATCTTAAATGATCATCTCGTCTCCCATGAAATACATATGTCTTGCATGCCGAAAATCACATTCGCATCGAGTCGGGTGTCCCGAGTCGCATCGTCGCGAAGTGGCCACTTCGTTGCACATCTGAAGGCTAATATAAGGCAATCTTTCGAGCATTTGTGCCTCCTCGGACGAACAAGTTCTCAACACGAAAGAAGACCGGCTCGGAACGAGCTTCGAAACGGTATGCTATGTGCAACATGACTCATCACCATTTGCAAGATATCCACTCGATACCGAAGAGTGCACGAGGCCACCATGAGGTTGTGGCTAGGGACACACCCATGGCATCTTAAATGATCATCTCGAAATCCAAAATTCACATCGTCCCATGAAATACATATGTCTTGCATGCCGAAAATCACATTCGCATCGAGTCGGGTGTCCCGAGTCGCATCGTCGCGAACGTGGTGGCCACTTCGTTGCACATCTGAAGGCTAATATAAGGCAATCGAGCATCGGACGAACAAGACACACCGGCTCGGAACGAGCTTGTATGCTGTGCAACATGTTGCAAGATATCCACTCGATTATGAGGTTGTGGCTCATGGATGTCGGGGTCCATGAATACATTGTCGCGAACCCATGTCGAAAATCATTCTTCGAAAATCGCAACATGACATGTTTCATTATCGCGACGTGGCATCGGCACGAGTCGCATTCGCACACTTCGTTGCAGGCAATATTTATGATCAATCGTCGTTTGCATTCGATTCCTCGAGGACACGGCATCGGCAACGAGCAGAACCCAACATCTCGGAATGTGCTATCGACTGCTATGTGCAACATGACTCATCACCGTTTGCAAGATATCCACTCGATACCGAAGAGTGCACGAGGCCACCATGAGGTTGTGGCTAGGGACACACCCATGGCATCTTAAATGATCATCTCGAAATCCAAAATTTCACATCGTCCCATGAAATACATATGTCTTGCATGCCGAAAATCACACATTTGTTCGCATCGTCGACACATCCCCCGAGTCGCATCGTCGCGAACGTGGTGGCCACTTCGTTGCACATCTAAGGCTAATATAAGGCAATCTTTCGAGCATTTGTGCCTCCTGTTCTCAACACATGAGCTTCAAACAAGACTATACCGTTTGATGTGCACCATTTGCAATCGAAGTCATCGTACGATGCACACCCAAGGCACGAGGCTGACCATCCGGTGCAAGATATTCGATGATCGCACACACCCATGGCAAAAATCATCTCGAAAAAATTTCACATCGTCCCATGAAATACATATGTCTTGCATGCCGAAAATCACATTCGCATCGAGTCGGGTGTCCCGAGTCGCATCGTCGCGAACGTGGTGGCCACTTCGTTGCACATCTGAAGGCTAATATAAGGCAATCTTTCGAGCATTTGTGCCTCCTCGGACGAACAAGTTCTCAACACGAAAGAAGACCGGTCGGAACGAGCTTCGAAAACGGTTGCAAGCTCTTACCTAGAGTGGCGAAGCATTCACGATCGCTAGAACACACCATGCATGTTCACAGCTTCGCATGCGATGACTCATCACCATTTGCAAGCACTCGATGTCATGATCATCATCGTATATTTCACATCGTTGCATATGGTGAAAAATCACATTCGCATCGAGTCCCGAGTCGCATCGTCGCGAACGTGGTGGCCACTTCGTTGCACATCTGAAGGCTAATATAAGGCAATCTTTCGAGCATTTGTGCCTCCTCGGACGAACAAGTTCTCAACACGAAAGAAGACCGGCTCGGAACGAGCTTCGAAACGGTATGCTATGTGCAACATGACTCATCACCATTTGCAAGATATCCACTCGATACCGAAGAGTGCACGAGGCCACCATGAGGTTGTGGCTAGGGACACACCCATGGCATCTTAAATGAAGGCATGAAATACATAATGCCGAAAATTTTCATCTCCCCGAGTCATATTCTTTCATGAAACGAAAAGACCGGCTGGCCACTTCGTTGGTGTGCCTAACGAGGCCATTTGCAAGATTCCCTCGATCCGAAGGCTAATATAAGGCAATCACGAGGAACCACGGACGGTTGCTCGAACGAGCTTCGAAACGGTATGCTATGTGCAACATGACTCATCACCATTTGCAAGATATCCACTCGATTGCACGAGGCCACCATGAGGTTGTGGCTAGGGACACACCCATGGCATCGAAATGAAATTTCACATCGTCCTTGCATGCCGAAAATCACATTCGCATCGAGTCGGGTGTCCCGAGTCGCATCGTCGCGAATGGCCACTTCGTTGCACATCTGAAGGCTAATATAAGGCAATCTTTCGAGCATGCGAAAGAAGATCGGAACGAGCTTCGAAACGCAACATGGTTTGCAAGATATCCACTCGATACCGAAGAGTGCACGCCACCATGAGGTTGTGGCTAGGGACACACCCATGGCATCTTAAATGATCATCTCGAAATCCAAATATTCACATCGTCCCATGAAATACATATGTCTTGCATGCCGAAAATCACATTCGCATCGAGTCTTCGCATCGTCGCGAACGTGGTGGCCACTTCGTTGCACATCTTAAGGCTAATATAAGGCAATCTTTCGAGCATTTGTGCCTCCTCGGACGAACAAGTTCTCAACACGAAAGAAGACCGGCTCGGAACGAGCTTCGAAACGGTATGCTATGTGCAACATGACTCATCACCATTTGCAAGATATCCACTCGATACCGAAGAGTGCACGAGGCCACCATGAGGTTGTGGCTAGGGACACACCCATGGCATCTTAAATGATCATCTCGAAATCCAAATATTCACATCGTCCCATGAAATACATATGTCTTGCATGCCGAAAATCACATTCGCATCGAGTCGGTGTCCCGAGTCGCATCGTCGCGAACGTGGTGGCCACTTCGTTGCACATCTGAAGGCTAATATAAGGCAATCTTTCGAGCATTTGTGCCTCCTCGGACGAACAAGTTCTCAACACGAAAGAAGACCGGCTCGGAACGAGCTTCGAAACGGTATGCTATGTGCAACATGACTCATCACCGTTTGCAAGATATCCACTCGATACCGAAGAGTGCACGAGGCCACCATGAGGTTGTGGCTAGGGACACACCCATGGCATCTTAAATGATCATCTCGAAATCCAAATTTCACATCGTCCCATGAAATACATATGTCTTGCATGCCGAAAATCACATTCGCATCGAGTCGGGTGTCCCGAGTCGCATCGTCGCGAACGTGGTGGCCACTTCGTTGCACATCTGAAGGCTAATATAAGGCAATCTTTCGAGCATTTGTGCCTCCTCGGACGAACAAGTTCTCAACACGAAAGAAGACCGGCTCGGAACGAGCTTCGAAACGGTATGCTATGTGCAACATGACTCATCACCATTTGCAAGATATCCACTCGATACCGAAGAGTGCACGAGGCCACCATGAGGTTGTGGCTAGGGACACACCCATGGCATCTTAAATGATCATCTCGAAATCCAAATATTCACATCGTCCCATGAAATACATATGTCTTGCATGCCGAAAATCACATTCGCATCGAGTCGGGTGTCCCGAGTCGCATCGTCGCGAACGTGGTGGCCACTTCGTTGCACATCTGAAGGCTAATATAAGGCAATCTTTCGAGCATTTGTGCCTCCTCGGACGAACAAGTTCTCAACACGAAAGAAGACCGGCTCGGAACGAGCTTCGAAACGGTATGCTATGTGCAACATGACTCATCACCATTTGCAAGATATCCACTCGATACCGAAGAGTGCACGAGGCCACCATGAGGTTGTGGCTAGGGACACACCCATGGCATCTTAAATGATCATCTCGAAATCCAAATTTCACATCGTCCCATGAAATACATATGTCTTGCATGCCGAAAATCACATTCGCATCGAGTCGGGTGTCCCGAGTCGCATCGTCGCGAACGGTGGCCACTTCGTTGCACATCTAAGGCTAATATAAGGCAATCTTTCGAGCATTTGTGCCTCCTCGGACGAACAAGTTCTCAACACGAAAGAAGACCGGCTCGGAACGAGCTTCGAAACGGTATGCTATGTGCAACATGACTCATCACCATTTGCAAGATATCCACTCGATACCGAAGAGTGCACGAGGCCACCATGAGGTTGTGGCTAGGGACACACCCATGGCATCTTAAATGATCATCTCGAAATCCAAATATTCACATCGTCCCATGAAATACATATGTCTTGCATGCCGAAAATCACATTCGCATCGAGTCGGGTGTCCCGAGTCGCATCGTCGCGAACGTGTGGCCACTTCGTTGCACATCTGAAGGCTAATATAAGGCAATCTTTCGAGCATTTGTGCCTCCTCGGACGAACAAGTTCTCAACACGAAAGAAGACCGGCTCGGAACGAGCTTCGAAACGGTATGCTATGTGCAACATGACTCATCACCATTTGCAAGATATCCACTCGATACCGAAGAGTGCACGAGGCCACCATGAGGTTGTGGCTAGGGACACACCCATGGCATCTTAAATGATCATCTCGAAATCCAAATATTCACATCGTCCCATGAAATACATAATCCAAAAGGGTTCCCACATCGTCCACATAAGGCTAATATAAGGCAATCTTTCGAGCATTTGTGCCTCCTGTTCTCAACACGAAAGTAGACCGGCTCGGAACGAGCTTCGAAACGGTATGCTATGTGCAACATGACTCATCACCATTTGCAAGATATCCACTCGATACCGAAGAGTGCACGAGGCCACCATGAGGTTGTGGCTAGGGACACACCCATGGCATCTTAAATGATCATCTCGAAATCCAAATTTCACATCGTCCCATGAAATACATATGTCTTGCATGCAAAATCACATTCGCATCGAGTCGGGTGTCCGAGTCGCACGTCGCGAACGTTGTGGCCACTTCGTTGCACATCTTAAGGCTAATATAAGGCAATCTTTCGAGCATTTGTGCCTCGGACGAACAAGTTCTCAACACCGGCTCGGAACGTATGCTATGTGCAACATGACTCATCACCGTTTGCAAGATATCCACTCGATACCGAAGAGTGCACGAGGCCACCATGAGGTTGTGGCTAGGGACACACCCATGGCATCTTAAATGATCATCTCGAAATCCAAAATTTCACATCGTCCATGAAATACATATGTCTTGCATGCCGAAAATCACATTCGCATCGAGTCGGGTGTCCGAGTCGCATCGTCGCGAACGTGGTGGCCACTTCGTTGCACATCTGAAGGCTAATATAAGGCAATCTTTCGAGCATTTGTGCCTCCTCGGACGAACAAGTTCTCAACACGAAAGAGACCGGCTCGGAACGAGCTTCGAAACGGTATGATATGTGCAACATGACTCATCACCGTTTGCAAGATATCCACTCGATACCGAAGAGTGCACGAGGCCACCATGAGGTTGTGGCTAGGGACACACCCATGGCATCTTAAATGATCATCTCGAAATCCAAATATTCACATCGTCCCATGAAATACATATGTCTTGCATGCCGAAAATCACATTCGCATCGAGTCGGGTGTCCCGAGTCGCATCGTCGCGAACGGTGGCCACTTCGTTGCACATAGGCTAATATAAGGCAATCTTTCGAGCATTTGTGCCTCCTCGGACGAACAAGTTCTCAACACGAAAGAAGACCGGCTCGGAACGAGCTTCGAAACGGTATGCTATGTGCAACATGACTCATCACCGTTTGCAAGATATCCACTCGATACCGAAGAGTGCACGAGGCCACCATGAGGTTGTGGCTAGGGACACACCCATGGCATCTTAAATGATCATCTCGAAATCCAAATATTCACATCGTCCCATGAAATACATATGTCTTGCATGCCGAAAATCACATTCGCATCGAGTCGGGTGTCCCGAGTCGCATCGTCGCGAACGGGGTGGTTGCACATCGGCTAATATAAGGCAATCTTTCGAGCATTTGTGCCTCTCGGACGAACAAGTTCTCAACACGAAAGAGACCGGCTCGGAACGAGCTTCGAAACGGTATGCTATGTGCAACATGACTCATCACCATTTGCAAGATATCCACTCGATACCGAAGAGTGCACGAGGCCACCATGAGGTTGTGGCTAGGGACACACCCATGGCATCTTAAATGATCATCTCGAAATCCAAATATTCACATCGTCCCATGAAATACATATGTCTTGCATGCCGAAAATCACATTCGCATCGAGTCGGGTGTCCCGAGTCGCATCGTCGCGAACGTGTGGCCACTTCGTTGCACATCTAAGGCTAATATAAGGCAATCTTTCGAGCATTTGTGCCTCCTCGGACGAACAAGTTCTCAACACGAAAGAGACCGGCTCGGAACGAGCTTCGAAACGGTATGCTATGTGCAACATGACTCATCACATTTGCAAGATATCCACTCGATACCGAAGAGTGCACGAGGCCACCATGAGGTTGTGGCTAGGGACACACCCATGGCATCTTAAATGATCATCTCGAAATCCAAATTTTCACATCGTCCCATGAAATACATATGTCTTGCATGCCGAAAATCACATTCGCATCGAGTCGGGTGTCCCGAGTCGCATCGTCGCGAACGTGGTGGCCACTTCGTTGCACATCTTAAGGCTAATATAAGGCAATCTTTCGAGCATTTGTGCCTCCTCGGAACAAGTTCTCAACACGAAAGAGACCGGCTCGGAACGAGCTTCGAAACGGTATGCTATGTGCAACATGACTCATCACCATTTGCAAGATATCCACTCGATACCGAAGAGTGCACGAGGCCACCATGAGGTTGTGGCTAGGGACACACCCATGGCATCTTAAATGATCATCTCGAAATCCAAATTTTCACATCGTCCATGAAATACATATGTCTTGCATGCAAAAATCACATTCGCATCGAGTCGGGTGTCCCGAGTCGCATCGTCGCGAACGTGTGGCCACTTCGTTGCACATCTAAGGCTAATATAAGGCAATCTTTCGAGCATTTGTGCCTCCTCGGACGAACAAGTTCTCAACACGAAAGAAGACCGGCTCGGAACGAGCTTCGAAACGGTATGATATGTGCAACATGACTCATCACCGTTTGCAAGATATCCACTCGATACCGAAGAGTGCACGAGGCCACCATGAGGTGTGGCTAGGGACACACCCATGGCATCTTAAAGATCATCTCCAATCGATCACCGATAGAGTGCACGAGGCCACCATGAGGTTGTGTCTCCTAGCATGCCATGGCATCACATTCGATGATCGAGCTCGGGAAATATTCACATCGTCCCATGAAATACATATGTCTTGCATGCCGAAAATCACATTCGCATCGAGTCGGGTCCCGAGTCGCATCGTCGCGAACGTGGTGGCCACTTCGTTGCACATCTTAAGGCTAATATAAGGCAATCTTTCGAGCATTTGTGCCTCCTCGGACGAACAAGTTCTCAACACGAAAGAAGACCGGCTCGGAACGAGCTTCGAAACGGTATGATATGTGCAACATGACTCATCACCGTTTGCAAGATATCCACTCGATACCGAAGAGTGCACGAGGCCACCATGAGGTTGTGGCTAGGGACACACCCATGGCATCTTAAATGATCATCTCGAAATCCAAATTTCACATCGTCCATGAAATACATATGTCTTGCATGCCGAAAATCACATTCGCATCGAGTCGGTGTCCCGAGTCGCATCGTCGCGAACGTGGTGGCCACTTCGTTGCACATCTGAAGGCTAATATAAGGCAATCTTTCGAGCATTTGTGCCTCCTCGGACGAACAAGTTCTCAAACGAAAGAAGACCGGCTCGGAACGAGCTTCGAAACGGTATGATATGTGCAACATGACTCATCACCATTTGCAAGATATCCACTCGATACCGAAGAGTGCACGAGGCCACCATGAGGTTGTGGCTAGGGACACACCCATGGCATCTTAAATGATCATCTCGAAATCCAAATTTCACATCGTCCCATGAAATACATATGTCTTGCATGCAAAAATCACATTCGCATCGAGTCGGGTGTCCCGAGTCGCATCGTCGCGAACGTGTGGCCACTTCGTTGCACATCTAAGGCTAATATAAGGCAATCTTTCGAGCATTTGTGCCTCCTCGGACGAACAAGTTCTCAACACGAAAGAGACCGGCTCGGAACGAGCTTCGAAACGGTATGCTATGTGCAACATGACTCATCACCGTTTGCAAGATATCCACTCGATACCGAAGAGTGCACGAGGCCACCATGAGGTTGTGGCTAGGGACACACCCATGGCATCTTAAATGATCATCTCGAAATCCAAATTTCACATCGTCCCATGAAATACATATGTCTTGCATGCCGAAAATCACATTCGCATCGAGTCGGGTGTCCCGAGTCGCATCGTCGCGAACGTGTGGCCACTTCGTTGCACATCTTAAGGCTAATATAAGGCAATCTTTCGAGCATTTGTGCCTCCTCGGACGAACAAGTTCTCAACACGAAAGAAGACCGGCTCGGAACGAGCTTCGAAACGGTATGCTATGTGCAACATGACTCATCACCATTTGCAAGATATCCACTCGATACCGAAGAGTGCACGAGGCCACCATGAGGTTGTGGCTAGGGACACACCCATGGCATCTTAAATGATCATCTCGAAATCCAAATTTCACATCGTCCCATGAAATACATATGTCTTGCATGCCGAAAATCACATTCGCATCGAGTCGGGTGTCCCGAGTCGCATCGTCGCGAACGTGGTGGCCACTTCGTTGCACATCTGAAGGCTAATATAAGGCAATCTTTCGAGCATTTGTGCCTCCTCGGACGAACAAGTTCTCAACACGAAAGAAGACCGGCTCGGAACGAGCTTCGAAACGGTATGATATGTGCAACATGACTCATCACCATTTGCAAGATATCCACTCGATACCGAAGAGTGCACGAGGCCACCATGAGGTTGTGGCTAGGGACACACCCATGGCATCTTAAATGATCATCTCGAAATCCAAATTTCACATCGTCCCATGAAATACATATGTCTTGCATGTCAAAAATCACATTCGCATCGAGTCGGTGTCCCGAGTCGCATCGTCGCGAACGTGGTGGCCACTTCGTTGCACATCTGAAGGCTAATATAAGGCAATCTTTCGAGCATTTGTGCCTCCTCGGACGAACAAGTTCTCAACACGAAGACCCTCGAACGAGCTTCGAAACGGTATGCTATGTGCAACATGACTCATCACCATTTGCAAGATATCCACTCGATACCGAAGAGTGCACGAGGCCACCATGAGGTTGGCTAGGGACACACCCATGGCATCTTAAATGATCATCTCGAAATCCAAATTTCACATCGTCCCATGAAATACATATGTCTTGCATGCGAAAATCACATTCGCATCGAGTCGGTGTCCCGAGTCGCATCGTCGCGAACGTGTGGCCACTTCGTTGCACATCTGAAGGCTAATATAAGGCAATCTTTCGAGCATTTGTGCCTCCTCGGACGAACAAGTTCTCAACACGAAAGAAGACCGGCTCGGAACGAGCTTCGAAACGGTATGATATGTGCAACATGACTCATCACCGTTTGCAAGATATCCACTCGATACCGAAGAGTGCACGAGGCCACCATGAGGTTGTGGCTAGGGACACACCCATGGCATCTTAAATGATCATCTCGAAATCCAAATTTCACATCGTCCCATGAAATACATATGTCTTGCATGCCGAAAATCACATTCGCATCGAGTCGGGTGTCCCGAGTCGCATCGTCGCGAACGTGGTGGCCACTTCGTTGCACATCTGAAGGCTAATATAAGGCAATCTTTCGAGCATTTGTGCCTCCTCGGACGAACAAGTTCTCAACACGAAAGAAGACCGGCTCGGAACGAGCTTCGAAACGGTATGATATGTGCAACATGACTCATCACCGTTTGCAAGATATCCACTCGATACCGAAGAGTGCACGAGGCCACCATGAGGTTGTGGCTAGGGACACACCCATGGCATCTTAAATGATCATCTCGAAATCCAAATTTCACATCGTCCCATGAAATACATATGTCTTGCATGCCGAAAATCACATTCGCATCGAGTCGGGTGTCCCGAGTCGCATCGTCGCGAACGTGTGGCCACTTCGTTGCACATCTAAGGCTAATATAAGGCAATCTTTCGAGCATTTGTGCCTCCTCGGACGAACAAGTTCTCAACACGAAAGAAGACCGGCTCGGAACGAGCTTCGAAACGGTATGCTATGTGCAACATGACTCATCACCATTTGCAAGATATCCACTCGATACCGAAGAGTGCACGAGGCCACCATGAGGTTGTGGCTAGGGACACACCATGGCATCTTAAATGATCATCTCGAATCCAAATTTCACATCGTCCCATGAAATACATATGTCTTGCATGCGAAAACACATTCGCATCGAGTCGGGTGTCCCGAGTCGCATCGTCGCGAACGTGGTGGCCACTTCGTTGCACATCTGAAGGCTAATATAAGGCAATCTTTCGAGCATTTGTGCCTCCTCGGACGAACAAGTTCTCAACACGAAAGAGACCGGCTTTCGAACGCTATGTGCAACATGACTCATCACCATTTGCAAGATATCCACTCGATACCGAAGAGTGCACGAGGCCACCATGAGGTTGTGGCTAGGGACACACCCATGGCATCTTAAATGATCATCTCGAAATCCAAATTTCACATCGTCCCATGAAATACATATGTCTTGCATGCAAAAATCACATTCGCATCGAGTCGGTGTCCCGAGTCGCATCGTCGCGAACGTGGTGGCCACTTCGTTGCACATCTGAAGGCTAATATAAGGCAATCTTTCGAGCATTTGTGCCCTCGGACGAACAAGTTCTCAACACGAAAGAAGACCGGCTGAAACGGTATGGTGCAACATGACTCATCACCGTTTGCAAGATATCCACTCGATACCGAAGAGTGCACGAGGCCACCATGAGGTTGTGGCTAGGGACACACCCATGGCATCTTAAATGATCATCTCGAAATCCAAATTCACATCGATGAAATACATATGTCTTGCATGCCAAAATCACATTCGCATCGAGTCGGGTGTCCCGAGTCGCATCGTCGCGAACGTGGTGGCCACTTCGTTGCACATCTGAAGGCTAATATAAGGCAATCTTTCGAGCATTTGTGCCTCCTCGGACGAACAAGTTCTCAACACGAAAGAAGACCGGCTCGGAACGAGCTTCGAAACGGTATGATATGTGCAACATGACTCATCACCATTTGCAAGATATCCACTCGATACCGAAGAGTGCACGAGGCCACCATGAGGTTGTGGCTAGGGACACACCCATGGCATCTTAAATGATCATCTCGAAATCCAAATTTCACATCGTCCATGAAATACATATGTCTTGCATGCCGAAAATCACATTCGCATCGAGTCGGGTGTCCCGAGTCGCATCGTCGCGAACGTGGTGGCCACTTCGTTGCACATCTAAGGCTAATATAAGGCAATCTTTCGAGCATTTGTGCCTCCTCGGACGAACAAGTTCTCAACACGAAAGAAGACCGGCTCGAAACGCTATGGTGCAACATGACTCATCACCATTTGCAAGATATCACTCGATACCGAAGAGTGCACGAGGCCACCATGAGGTTGTGGCTAGGGACACACCCATGGCATCTTAAATGATCATCTCGAAATCCAAATTTCACATCGTCCCATGAAATACATATGTCTTGCATGCCAAAAATCACATTCGCATCGAGTCGGGTGTCCCGAGTCGCATCGTCGCGAACGTGGTGGCCACTTCGTTGCACATCTGAAGGCTAATATAAGGCAATCTTTCGAGCATTTGTGCCTCCTCGGACGAACAAGTTCTCAACACGAAAGAAGACCGGCTCGGAACGAGCTTCGAAACGGTATGATATGTGCAACATGACTCATCACCGTTTGCAAGATATCCACTCGATACCGAAGAGTGCACGAGGCCACCATGAGGTTGTGGCTAGGGACACACCCATGGCATCTTAAATGATCATCTCGAAATCCAAATTTCACATCGTCCCATGAAATACATATGTCTTGCATGCAAAATCACATTCGCATCGAGTCGGGTGTCCCGAGTCGCATCGTCGCGAACGTGTGGCCACTTCGTTGCACATCTAATATAAGGCAATCTTTCGAGCATTTGTGCCTCCTCGGACGAACAAGTTCTCAACACGAAAGAGACCGGCTCGGAACGAGCTTCGAAACGGTATGATATGTGCAACATGACTCATCACCATTTGCAAGATATCCACTCGATACCGAAGAGTGCACGAGGCCACCATGAGGTTGTGGCTAGGGACACACCATGGCATCTTAAATGATCATCTCGAAATCCAAATTTCACATCGTCCCATGAAATACATATGTCTTGCATGAAAATCACATTCGCATCGAGTCGGGTGTCCCGAGTCGCATCGTCGCGAACGTGGTGGCCACTTCGTTGCACATCTGAAGGCTAATATAAGGCAATCTTTCGAGCATTTGTGCCTCCTCGGACGAACAAGTTCTCAACACGAAAGAAGACCGGCTCGGAACGAGCTTCGAAACGGTATATGTGCAACATGACTCATCACCGTTTGCAAGATATCCACTCGATACCGAAGAGTGCACGAGGCCACCATGAGGTTGTGGCTAGGGACACACCCATGGCATCTTAAATGATCATCTCGAAATCCAAAATTCACATCGTCCCATGAAATACATATGTCTTGCATGCCGAAAATCACATTCGCATCGAGTCGGGTGTCCCGAGTCGCATCGTCGCGAACGTGGTGGCCACTTCGTTGCACATCTGAAGGCTAATATAAGGCAAGAGTTGTGGCTCAACAGAAAGAAGACACGAGCCCATGTGGCATCGTTTGCAAGATATCCAATGATCAGGTTGTCTCGCATCTTAATGAATCAAATATTCACATCGTCCCGTCCCATGTCAAAATCACATTCGCATCGAGTCGGTGTCCCGAGTCGCATCGCGAACTTGGCCATGCACCGAAAATCAGCATCCTCGCACGGCTCGCTATGTGCAACATGACTCATCACCATTTGCAAGATATCCACTCGATACCGAAGAGTGCACGAGGCCACCATGAGGTTGTGGCTAGGGACACACCCATGGCATCTTAAATGATCATCTCGAAATCCAAATTTCACATCGTCCCATGAAATACATATGTCTTGCATGTCAAAATCACATTCGCATCGAGTCAGGTGTCCCGAGTCGCATCGTCGCGAACGTGGTGGCCACTTCGTTGCACATCTGAAGGCTAATATAAGGCAATCTTTCGAGCATTTGTGCCTCCTCGGACGAACAAGTTCTCAACACGAAAGAAGACCGGCTCGGAACGAGCTTCGAAACGGTATGCTATGTGCAACATGACCACAAGATATCCACTCGATACCAACACGAGGCCAAAGTAGACATCGGAAATCCAAATTTCACATCGTCCCATGAAATACATATGTCTTGCATGCGAAAATCACATTCGCATCGAGTCGGGTGTCCCGAGTCGCATCGTCGCGAACGTGGTGGCCACTTCGTTGCACATCTGAAGGCTAATATAAGGCAATCTTTCGAGCATTTGTGCCTCCTCGGACGAACAAGTTCTCAACACGAAAGAAGACCGGCTCGAACGAGCTTCGAAACGGTATGCTATGTGCAACATGACTCATCACCATTTGCAAGATATCCACTCGATACCGAAGAGTGCACGAGGCCACCATGAGGTTGTGGCTAGGGACACACCCATGGCATCTTAAATGATCATCTCGAAATCCAAATTTCACATCGTCCCATGAAATACATATGTCTTGCATGCCGAAAATCACATTCGCATCGAGTCGGGTGTCCCGAGTCGCATCGTCGCGAACGTGGTGGCCACTTCGTTGCACATCTGAAGGCTAATATAAGGCAATCTTTCGAGCATTTGTGCATCGGACGAACAAGTTCTCACACGAAAGAAGACCGGCTCGGAACGAGCTTCGAAACGGTATGCTATGTGCAACATGACTCATCACCGTTTGCAAGATATCCACTCGATACCGAAGAGTGCACGAGGCCACCATGAGGTTGTGGCTAGGGACACACCCATGGCATCTTAAATGATCATCTCGAAATCCAAATTTCACATCGTCCCATGAAATACATATGTCTTGCATGCCGAAAATCACATTCGCATCGAGTCGGGTGTCCCGAGTCGCATCGTCGCGAACGTGTGGCCACTTCGTTGCACATCTTAAGGCTAATATAAGGCAATCTTTCGAGCATTTGTGCCTCCTCGGACGAACAAGTTCTCAACACGAAAGAAGACCGGCTCGGAACGAGCTTCGAAACGGTATGCTATGTGCAACATGACTCATCACCATTTGCAAGATATCCACTCGATACCGAAGAGTGCACGAGGCCACCATGAGGTTGTGGCTAGGGACACACCCATGGCATCTTAAATGATCATCTCGAAATCCAAATTTCACATCGTCCATGAAATGTTGCATGCCGAAAATCACATTCGCATCGAGTCGGGTGTCCCGACATTCGCGAACGTGGTGGCCACTTCGTTGCACATCTGAAGGCTAATATAAGGCAATCTTTCGAGCATTTGTGCCTCCTCGGACGAACAAGTTCTCAACACGAAAGAAGACCGGCTCGGAACGAGCTTCGAAACGGTATGCTATGTGCAACATGACTCATCACCGTTTGCAAGATATCCACTCGATACCGAAGAGTGCACGAGGCCACCATGAGGTTGTGGCTAGGGACACACCCATGGCATCTTAAATGATCATCTCGAAATCCAAATTTCACATCGTCCCATGAAATACATATGTCTTGCATGCAAAATCACATTCGCATCGAGTCGGGTGTCCCGAGTCGCATCGTCGCGAACGTGGTGGCCACTTCGTTGCACATCTGAAGGCTAATATAAGGCAATCTTTCGAGCATTTGTGCCTCCTCGGACGAACAAGTTCTCAACACGAAAGAAGACCGGCTCGGAACGAGCTTCGAAACGGTATGCTATGTGCAACATGACTCATCACCATTTGCAAGATATCCACTCGATACCGAAGAGTGCACGAGGCCACCATGAGGTTGTGGCTAGGGACACACCCATGGCATCTTAAATGATCATCTCGAAATCCAAATATTCACATCGTCCATGAAATACATATGTCTTGCATGCCGAAAATCACATTCGCATCGAGTCGGGTGTCCCGAGTCGCATCGTCGCGAACGTGGTGGCCACTTCGTTGCACATCTGAAGGCTAATATAAGGCAATCTTTCGAGCATTTGTGCCTCCTCGGACGAACAAGTTCTCAACACGAAAGAAGACCGGCTCGGAACGAGCTTCGAAACGGTATGCTATGTGCAACATGACTCATCACCATTTGCAAGATATCCACTCGATACCGAAGAGTGCACGAGGCCACCATGAGGTTGTGGCTAGGGACACCCATGGCATCTTAAATGATCATCTCGAAATCCAAAATTCACATCGTCCATGAAATACATATGTCTTGCATGCCGAAAATCACATTCGCATCGAGTCGGGTGTCCCGAGTCGCATCGTCGCGAACGTGGTGGCCACTTCGTTGCACATCTGAAGGCTAATATAAGGCAATCTTTCGAGCATTTGTGCCTCCTCGGACGAACAAGTTCTCAACACGAAAGAACCGGCTCGGAACGAGCTTCGAAACGGTATGATATGTGCAACATGACTCATCACCATTTGCAAGATATCCACTCGATACCGAAGAGTGCACGAGGCCACCATGAGGTTGTGGCTAGGGACACACCCATGGCATCTTAAATGATCATCTCGAAATCCAAATTTCACATCGTCCCATGAAATACATATGTCTTGCATGAAAATCACATCGCATCGAGTCGGGTGTCCCGAGTCGCATCGTCGCGAACGTGGTGGCCACTTCGTTGCACATCTGAAGGCTAATATAAGGCAATCTTTCGAGCATTTGTGCCTCCTCGACGAACAAGTTCTCAACACGAAAGAGACCGGCTCGGAACGAGCTTCGAAACGGTATGCTATGTGCAACATGACTCATCACCATTTGCAAGATATCCACTCGATACCGAAGAGTGCACGAGGCCACCATGAGGTTGTGGCTAGGGACACACCCATGGCATCTTAAATGATCATCTCGAAATCAAAATTTCACATCGTCCCATGAAATACATATGTCTTGCATGCAAAAATCACATTCGCATCGAGTCGGTGTCCCGAGTCGCATCGCGAACGTGGTGGCCACTTCGTTGCACATCTGAAGGCTAATATAAGGCAATCTTTCGAGCATTTGTGCCTCCTCGGACGAACAAGTTCTCAACACGAAAAGAAGACCGGCTCGGAACGAGCTTCGAAACGGTATGCTATGTGCAACATGACTCATCACCATTTGCAAGATATCCACTCGATATACCGAAGAGTGCACGAGGCCACCATGAGGTTGTGGCTAGGGACACACCCATGGCATCTTAAATGATCATCTCGAAATCCAAAATTCACATCGTCCCATGAAATACATATGTCTTGCATGCCGAAAATCACATTCGCATCGAGTCGGTGTCCCGAGTCGCATCGTCGCGAACGTGGTGGCCACTTCGTTGCACATCTGAAGGCTAATATAAGGCAATCTTTCGAGCATTTGTGCCTCCTCGGACGAACAAGTTCTCAACACGAAAGAAGACCGGCTCGGAACGAGCTTCGAAACGGTATGCTATGTGCAACATGACTCATCACATTTGCAAGATATCCACTCGATACCGAAGAGTGCACGAGGCCACCATGAGGTTGTGGCTAGGGACACACCCATGGCATCTTAAATGATCATCTCGAAATCCCACATCGTCCCATGAAATACATATGTCTTGCATGTCGAAAATCACATTCGCATCGAGTCGGGTGTCCCGAGTCGCATCGTCGCGAACGTGTGGCCACTTCGTTGCACATCTGAAGGCTAATATAAGGCAATCTTTCGAGCATTTGTGCCTCCTCGGACGAACAAGTTCTCAACACGAAAGAAGACCGGCTCGGAACGAGCTTCGAAACGGTATGATATGTGCAACATGACTCATCACCGTTTGCAAGATATCCACTCGATACCGAAGAGTGCACGAGGCCACCATGAGGTTGTGGCTAGGGACACACCCATGGCATCTTAAATGATCATCTCGAAATCCAAATTTCACATCGTCCATGAAATACATATGTCTTGCATGCCGAAAATCACATTCGCATCGAGTCGGGTGTCCCGAGTCGCATCGTCGCGAACGTGGTGGCCACTTCGTTGCACATCTGAAGGCTAATATAAGGCAATCTTTCGAGCATTTGTGCCTCCTCGGACGAACAAGTTCTCAACACGAAAGAAGACCGGCTCGGAACGAGCTTCGAAACGGTATGCTATGTGCAACATGATCATCACCATTTGCAAGATATCCACTCGATACCGAAGAGTGCACGAGGCCACCATGAGGTTGTGGCTAGGGACACACCCATGGCATCTTAAATGATCATCTCGAAATCCAAATTTCACATCGTCCCATGAAATACATATGTCTTGCATGTCGAAAATCACATTCGCATCGAGTCGGGTGTCCCGAGTCGCATCGTCGCGAACGTGGTGGCCACTTCGTTGCACATCTTAAGGCTAATATAAGGCAATCTTTCGAGCATTTGTGCCTCCTCGGACGAACAAGTTCTCAACACGAAAGAAGACCGGCTCGGAACGAGCTTCGAAACGGTATGATATGTGCAACATGACTCATCACCGTTTGCAAGATATCCACTCGATACCGAAGAGTGCACGAGGCCACCATGAGGTTGTGGCTAGGGACACACCATGGCATCTTAAATGATCATCTCGAAATCCAAATTTCACATCGTCCCATGAAATACATATGTCTTGCATGCAAAATCACATTCGCATCGAGTCGGGTGTCCCGAGTCGCATCGTCGCGAATTGGTGGCCACTTCGTTGCACATCTGAAGGCTAATATAAGGCAATCTTTCGAGCATTTGTGCCTCCTCGGACGAACAAGTTCTCAACACGAAAGAAGACCGGCTCGAAACGAGCTTCGAAACGGTATGCTATGTGCAACATGACTCATCACCGTTTGCAAGATATCCACTCGATACCGAAGAGTGCACGAGGCCACCATGAGGTTGTGGCTAGGGACACACCCATGGCATCTTAAATGATCATCTCGAAATCCAAATTTCACATCGTCCCATGAAATACATATGTCTTGCATGCGAAAATCACATTCGCATCGAGTCGGGTGTCCCGAGTCGCATCGTCGCGAACGTGGTGGCCACTTCGTTGCACATCTGAAGGCTAATATAAGGCAATCTTTCGAGCATTTGTGCCTCCTCGGACGAACAAGTTCTCAACACGAAAGAAGACCGGCTCGGAACGAGCTTCGAAACGGTATGATATGTGCAACATGACTCATCACCGTTTGCAAGATATCCACTCGATACCGAAGAGTGCACGAGGCCACCATGAGGTTGTGGCTAGGGACACACCCATGGCATCTTAAATGATCATCTCGAAATCCAAATTCACATCGTCCATGAAATACATATGTCTTGCATGCAAAATCACATTCGCATCGAGTCGGGTGTCCCGAGTCGCATCGTCGCGAACGTGGTGGCCACTTCGTTGCACATCTGAAGGCTAATATAAGGCAATCTTTCGAGCATTTGTGCCTCCTCGGACGAACAAGTTCTCAACACGAAAGAAGACCGGCTCGGAACGAGCTTCGAAACGGTATGATATGTGCAACATGACTCATCACCGTTTGCAAGATATCCACTCGATACCGAGAGTGCACGAGGCCACCATGAGGTTGTGGCTAGGGACACACCCATGGCATCTTAAATGATCATCTCGAAATCCAAATTTCACATCGTCCCATGAAATACATATGTCTTGCATGCCGAAAATCACATTCGCATCGAGTCGGGTGTCCCGAGTCGCATCGTCGCGAACGTGGTGGCCACTTCGTTGCACATAAGGCTAATATAAGGCAATCTTTCGAGCATTTGTGCCTCCTCGGACGAACAAGTTCTCAACACGAAAGAAGGCTCGGAACGAGCTTCGAAACGGTATGCTATGTGCAACATGACTCATCACCGTTTGCAAGATATCCACTCGATACCGAAGAGTGCACGAGGCCACCATGAGGTTGTGGCTAGGGACACACCCATGGCATCTTAAATGATCATCTCGAAATCCAAAATTTCACATCGTCCCATGAAATACATATGTCTTGCATGCCAAAATCACATTCGCATCGAGTCGGGTGTCCCGAGTCGCATCGCGAACGTGGTGGCCACTTCGTTGCACATCTGAAGGCTAATATAAGGCAATCTTTCGAGCATTTGTGCCTCCTCGGACGAACAAGTTCTCAACACGAAAGAAACCGGCTCGGAACGAGCTTCGAAACGGTATGATATGTGCAACATGACTCATCACCGTTTGCAAGATATCCACTCGATACCGAAGAGTGCACGAGGCCACATGAGGTTGTGGCTAGGGACACACCCATGGCATCTTAAATGATCATCTCGAAATCCAAAATTTCACATCGTCCCATGAAATACATATGTCTTGCATGCGAAAATCACATTCGCATCGAGTCGGGTGTCCCGAGTCGCATCGTCGCGAACGTGGTGGCCACTTCGTTGCACATCTGAAGGCTAATATAAGGCAATCTTTCGAGCATTTGTGCCTCCTCGGACGAACAAGTTCTCAACACGAAAGAAGACCGGCTCGGAACGAGCTTCGAAACGGTATGCTATGTGCAACATGACTCATCACCATTTGCAAGATATCCACTCGATACCGAAGAGTGCACGAGGCCACCATGAGGTTGTGGCTAGGGACACACCCATGGCATCTTAAATGATCATCTCGAAATCCAAATTTCACATCGTCCCATGAAATACATATGTCTTGCATGCCGAAAATCACATTCGCATCGAGTCGGGTGTCCCGAGTCGCATCGTCGCGAACGTGGTGGCCACTTCGTTGCACATCTGAAGGCTAATATAAGGCAATCTTTCGAGCATTTGTGCCTCCTCGGACGAACAAGTTCTCAACACGAAAGAGACCGGCTCGGAACGAGCTTCGAAACGGTATGCTATGTGCAACATGACTCATCACCATTTGCAAGATATCCACTCGATACCGAAGAGTGCACGAGGCCACCATGAGGTTGTGGCTAGGGACACACCCATGGCATCTTAAATGATCATCTCGAAATCCAAATTTCACATCGTCCCATGAAATACATATGTCTTGCATGCAAAAATCACATTCGCATCGAGTCGGGTGTCCCGAGTCGCATCGTCGCGAACGTGGTGGCCACTTCGTTGCACATCTGAAGGCTAATATAAGGCAATCTTTCGAGCATTTGTGCCTCCTCGGACGAACAAGTTCTCAACACGAAAGAAGACCGGCTCGGAACGAGCTTCGAAACGGTATGCTATGTGCAACATGACTCATCACCAAAGATATCCACTCGATACCGAAGAGTGCACGAGGCCACCATGAGGTTGTGGCTAGGGACACACCCATGGCATCTTAAATGATCATCTCGAAATCCAAATTTCACATCGTCCATGAAATACATATGTCTTGCATGCCGAAAATCACATTCGCATCGAGTCGGTGTCCCGAGTCGCATCGTCGCGAACGTGGTGGCCACTTCGTTGCACATCTGAAGGCTAATATAAGGCAATCTTTCGAGCATTTGTGCCTTCGGACGAACAAGTTCTCAACACGAAAGAAGACCGGCTCGGAACGAGCTTCGAAACGGTATGCTATGTGCAACATGACTCATCACCATTTGCAAGATATCCACTCGATACCGAAGAGTGCACGAGGCCACCATGAGGTTGTGGCTAGGGACACACCCATGGCATCTTAAATGATCATCTCGAAATCCAAATTTCACATCGTCCCATGAAATACATATGTCTTGCATGCCGAAAATCACATTCGCATCGAGTCGGGTGTCCCGAGTCGCATCGTCGCGAACGTGGTGGCCACTTCGTTGCACATCTGAAGGCTAATATAAGGCAATCTTTCGAGCATTTGTGCCTCCTCGGACGAACAAGTTCTCAACACGAAAGAAGACCGGCTCGGAACGAGCTTCGAAACGGTATGCTATGTGCAACATGACTCATCACCATTTGCAAGATATCCACTCGATACCGAAGAGTGCACGAGGCCACCATGAGGTTGTGGCTAGGGACACACCATGGCATCTTAAATGATCATCTCGAAATCCAAATTTCACATCGTCCCATGAAATACATATGTCTTGCATGCCAAAAATCACATTCGCATCGAGTCGGGGTCCCGAGTCGCATCGGCGAACGTGGTGGCCACTTCGTTGCACATCTGAAGGCTAATATAAGGCAATCTTTCGAGCATTTGTGCCTCCTCGGACGAACAAGTTCTCAACGAAAGAAGACCGGCTCGGAACGAGCTTCGAAACGGTATGCTATGTGCAACATGACTCATCACCATTTGCAAGATATCCACTCGATACCGAAGAGTGCACGAGGCCACCATGAGGTTGTGGCTAGGGACACACCCATGGCATCTTAAATGATCATCTCGAAATCCAAATTTCACATCGTCCCATGAAATACATATGTCTTGCATGCAAAAAATCACATTCGCATCGAGTCGGGTGTCCCGAGTCGCATCGTCGCGAACGTGGTGGCCACTTCGTTGCACATCTGAAGGCTAATATAAGGCAATCTTTCGAGCATTTGTGCCTCCTCGGACGAACAAGTTCTCAACACGAAAGAAGACGGCTCGGAACGAGCTTCGAAACGGTATGCTATGTGCAACATGACTCATCACCATTTGCAAGATATCCACTCGATACCGAAGAGTGCACGAGGCCACCATGAGGTTGTGGCTAGGGACACACCATGGCATCTTAAATGATCATCTCGAAATCAAATTTCACATCGTCCCATGAAATACATATGTCTTGCATGCCGAAAATCACATTCGCATCGAGTCGGTGTCCCGAGTCGCATCGTCGCGAACGTGGTGGCCACTTCGTTGCACATCTGAAGGCTAATATAAGGCAATCTTTCGAGCATTTGTGCCTCCTCGGACGAACAAGTTCTCAACACGAAAGAAGACCGGCTCGGAACGAGCTTCGAAACGGTATGATGTGCAACATGACTCATCACCGTTTGCAAGATATCCACTCGATACCGAAGAGTGCACGAGGCCACCATGAGGTTGTGGCTAGGGACACACCCATGGCATCTTAAATGATCATCTCGAAATCCAAATTTCACATCGTCCCATGAAATACATATGTCTTGCATGCCGAAAATCACATTCGCATCGAGTCGGGTGTCCCGAGTCGCATCGTCGCGAACGTGGTGGCCACTTCGTTGCACATCTGAAGGCTAATATAAGGCAATCTTTCGAGCATTTGTGCCTCCTCGGACGAACAAGTTCTCAACACGAAAGAAGACCGGCTCGGAACGAGCTTCGAAACGGTATGCTATGTGCAACATGACTCATCACCATTTGCAAGATATCCACTCGATACCGAAGAGTGCACGAGGCCACCATGAGGTTGTGGCTAGGGACACACCCATGGCATCTTAAATGATCATCTCGAAATCCAAAATTCACATCGTCCCATGAAATACATATGTCTTGCATGCGAAAATCACATTCGCATCGAGTCAGTGTCCGAGTCGCATCGTCGCGAACGTGGTGGCCACTTCGTTGCACATCTGAAGGCTAATATAAGGCAATCTTTCGAGCATTTGTGCCTCCTCGGACGAACAAGTTCTCAATCGGAACGAGCTTCGAAACGGTATGATATGTGCAACATGACTCATCACATTTGCAAGATATCCACTCGATACCGAAGAGTGCACGAGGCCACCATGAGGTTGTGGCTAGGGACACACCCATGGCATCTTAAATGATCATCTCGAAATCCAAATTTCACATCGTCCCATGAAATACATATGTCTTGCATGCCGAAAATCACATTCGCATCGAGTCGGTGTCCCGAGTCGCATCGTCGCGAACGTGGTGGCCACTTCGTTGCACATCTGAAGGCTAATATAAGGCAATCTTTCGAGCATTTGTGCCTCCTCGGACGAACAAGTTCTCAACACGAAAGAGGCTCGGAAGCTTCGAAACGGTATGATATGTGCAACATGACTCATCACCGTTTGCAAGATATCCACTCGATACCGAGAGTGCACGAGGCCACCATGAGGTTGTGGCTAGGGACACACCCATGGCATCTTAAATGATCATCTCGAAATCCAAATTTCACATCGTCCCATGAAATACATATGTCTTGCATGTCAAAAATCACATTCGCATCGAGTCGGGTGTCCCGAGTCGCATCGTCGCGAACGTGTGGCCACTTCGTTGCACATCTGGCTAATATAAGGCAATCTTTCGAGCATTTGTGCCTCCTCGGACGAACAAGTTCTCAACACGAAAGAAGACCGGCTCGGAACGAGCTCATGTGCAACACTCATCACATTTGCAATATCCACTCGATACCGAAGAGTGCACGAGGCCACCATGAGGTTGTGGCTAGGGACACACCCATGGCATCTTAAATGATCATCTCGAAATCCAAATTCACATCGTCCATGAATACGTCTTGCATGTCAAAATCACATTCGCATCGAGTCGGGTGTCCCGAGTCGCATCGTCGCGAACGTGGTGGCACTTCGTTGCACATCTGAAGGCTAATATAAGGCAATCTTTCGAGCATTTGTGCCTCCTCGGACGAACAAGTTCTCAACACGAAAGAAGACCGGCTCGGAACGAGCTTCGAAACGGTATGATATGTGCAACATGACTCATCACCGTTTGCAAGATATCCACTCGATACCGAAGAGTGCACGAGGCCACCATGAGGTTGTGGCTAGGGACACACCCATGGCATCTTAAATGATCATCTCGAAATCCAAATTTCACATCGTCCCATGAAATACATATGTCTTGCATGCAAAATCACATTCGCATCGAGTCGGGTGTCCGAGTCGCATCGTCGCGAACGTGGTGGCCACTTCGTTGCACATTGGCTAATATAAGGCAATCTTTCGAGCATTTGTGCCTCCTCGACGAACAAGTTCGAAAGAAGACCGGCTCGGAACGAGCTTCGAAACGGTATGCTATGTGCAACATGACTCATCACCATTTGCAAGATATCCACTCGATACCGAAGAGTGCACGAGGCCACCATGAGGTTGTGGCTAGGGACACACCCATGGCATCTTAAATGATCATCTCGAAATCCAAATTTCACATCGTCCATGAATGCATGCAAAATCACATTCGCATCGAGTCGGTGTCCCGAGTCGCATCGTCGCGAACGTGGTGGCCACTTCGTTGCACATCTGAAGGCTAATATAAGGCAATCTTTCGAGCATTTGTGCCTCCTCGGACGAACAAGTTCTCAACACGAAAGACCGGCTCGGAACGAGCTTCGAAACGGTATGCTATGTGCAACATGACTCATCACCATTTGCAAGATATCCACTCGATACCGAAGAGTGCACGAGGCCACCATGAGGTTGTGGCTAGGGACACACCCATGGCATCTTAAATGATCATCTCGAAATCCAAATTTCACATCGTCCCATGAAATACATATGTCTTGCATGCCGAAAATCACATTCGCATCGAGTCGGTGTCCCGAGTCGCATCGTCGCGAACGTGGTGGCCACTTCGTTGCACATCTGAAGGCTAATATAAGGCAATCTTTCGAGCATTTGTGCCTCTCGGACGAACAAGTTCTCAACACGAAAGAAGACCGGCTCGGAACGAGCTTCGAAACGGTATGCTATGTGCAACATCTCATTGCAAGATATCCACTCGATACCGAAGAGTGCACGAGGCCACCATGAGGTTGTGGCTAGGACACAGGCATCTTAAATGATCATCTCGAAATCCAAATTTCACATCGTCCCATGAAATACATATGTCTTGCATGCCGAAAATCACATTCGCATCGAGTCGGGTGTCCCGAGTCGCATCGTCGCGAACGTGGTGGCCACTTCGTTGCACATCTGATAATATAAGGCAATCTTTCGAGCATTTGTGCCTCCTCGAGAACAAGTTCTCAACACGAAGAGAACGAGCTTCGACGGTGCAACATGAGCAGATATGATACCGAAGAGTGCTGGTGATTTGTGGCTAGGGACACACCCATGGCATCTTAAATGATCATCTCGAAATCCAAATTCACATCGTCCATGAAATACATATGTCTTGCATGCCAAAATCACATTCGCATCGAGTCGGGAGTCCCATCGTCCGAACGTGGTGGCCACTTCGTTGCACATCTGAAGGCTAATATAAGGCAATCTTTCGAGCATTTGTGCCTCCTCGGACGAACAAGTTCTCAACACGAAAGAGACCGGCGGAACGAGCTTCGAAACGGTATGCTATGTGCAACATGACTCATCACCATTTGCAAGATATCCACTCGATACCGAAGATGAGGTTGTGGCTAGATCTCGAAATCCAAATTTCACATCCCAAAATACATATGTCTTGCATGCCAAAAATCACATTCGCATCGAGTCGGGTGTCCCGAGTCGCATCGTCGCGAACGTGTGGCCACTTCGTTGCACATCTGAAGGCTAATATAAGGCAATCTTTCGAGCATTTGTGCCTCCTCGGACGAACAAGTTCTCAACACGAAAGAGACCGGCTCGGAACGAGCTTCGAAACGGTATGCTATGTGCAACATGACTCATCACCATTTGCAAGATATCCACTCGATACCGAAGAGTGCACGAGGCCACCATGAGGTTGTGGCTAGGGACACACCATGGCATCTTAAATGATCATCTCGAAATCCAAATATTCACATCGTCCATGAAATACATATGTCTTGCATGCCGAAAATCACATTCGCATCGAGTCGGGTGTCCGAGTCGCATCGTCGCGAACGTGGTGGCCACTTCGTTGCACATCTTAAGGCTAATATAAGGCAATCTTTCGAGCATTTGTGCCTCCTCGGACGAACAAGTTCTCAAACGAAAGAGACCGGCTCGGAACGAGCTTCGAAACGGTATGATATGTGCAACATGACTCATCACCGTTTGCAAGATATCCACTCGATACCGAAGAGTGCACGAGGCCACCATGAGGTTGTGGCTAGGGACACACCCATGGCATCTTAAATGATCATCTCGAAATCCAAATATTCACATCGTCCCATGAAATACATATGTCTTGCATGCCGAAAATCACATTCGCATCGAGTCGGGTGTCCCGAGTCGCATCGTCGCGAACGTGTGGCCACTTCGTTGCACATCTTAAGGCTAATATAAGGCAATCTTTCGAGCATTTGTGCTCCTCGGACGAACAAGTTCTCAACACGAAAGAGACCGGCTCGGAACGAGCTTCGAAACGGTATGCTATGTGCAACATGACTCATCACCATTTGCAAGATATCCACTCGATACCGAAGAGTGCACGAGGCCACCATGAGGTTGTGGCTAGGGACACACCCATGGCATCTTAAATGATCATCTCGAAATCCAAATTCACATCGTCCCATGAAATACATATGTCTTGCATGCCGAAAATCACATTCGCATCGAGTCGGGTGTCCCGAGTCGCATCGTCGCGAACGTGGTGGCACTTCGTTGCACATCTTAAGGCTAATATAAGGCAATCTTTCGAGCATTTGTGCCTCCTCGGACGAACAAGTTCTCAACACGAAAGAGACCGGCTCGGAACGAGCTTCGAAACGGTATGATATGTGCAACATGACTCATCACCATTTGCAAGATATCCACTCGATACCGAAGAGTGCACGAGGCCACCATGAGGTTGTGGCTAGGGACACACCCATGGCATCTTAAATGATCATCTCGAAATCCAAATATTCACATCGTCCCATGAAATACATATGTCTTGCATGCCGAAAATCACATTCGCATCGAGTCGGTGTCCCGAGTCGCATCGTCGCGAACGTGGTGGCCACTTCGTTGCACATCTTAAGGCTAATATAAGGCAATCTTTCGAGCATTTGTGCCTCCTCGGACGAACAAGTTCTCAACACGAAAGAAGACCGGCTCGGAACGAGCTTCGAAACGGTATGATATGTGCAACATGACTCATCACCGTTTGCAAGATATCCACTCGATACCGAAGAGTGCACGAGGCCACCATGAGGTTGTGGCTAGGGACACACCCATGGCATCTTAAATGATCATCTCGAAATCCAAATATTCACATCGTCCATGAAATACATATGTCTTGCATGCCGAAAATCACATTCGCATCGAGTCGGTGTCCCGAGTCGCATCGTCGCGAACGTGGTGGCCACTTCGTTGCACATCTGAAGGCTAATATAAGGCAATCTTCGAGCATTTGTGCCTCCTCGGACGAACAAGTTCTCAACACGAAAGAAGACCGGCTCGGAACGAGCTTCGAAACGGTATGATATGTGCAACATGACTCATCACCGTTTTTGCAAGATATCCACTCGATACCGAAGAGTGCACGAGGCCACCATGAGGTTGTGGCTAGGGACACACCCATGGCATCTTAAATGATCATCTCGAAATCCAAATATTCACATCGTCCCATGAAATACATATGTCTTGCATGCCGAAAATCACATTCGCATCGAGTCGGGTGTCCCGAGTCGCATCGTCGCGAACGTGGTGGCCACTTCGTTGCACATCTAAGGCTAATATAAGGCAATCTTTCGAGCATTTGTGCCTCCTCGGACGAACAAGTTCTCAACACGAAAGAGACCGGCTCGGAACGAGCTTCGAAACGGTATGCTATGTGCAACATGACTCATCACCATTTGCAAGATATCCACTCGATACCGAAGAGTGCACGAGGCCACCATGAGGTTGTGGCTAGGGACACACCCATGGCATCTTAAATGATCATCTCGAAATCCAAATATTCACATCGTCCATGAAATACATATGTCTTGCATGCCGAAAATCACATTCGCATCGAGTCGGTGTCCCGAGTCGCATCGTCGCGAACGTGGTGGGCCACTTCGTTGCACATCTTAAGGCTAATATAAGGCAATCTTTCGAGCATTTGTGCCTCCTCGGACGAACAAGTTCTCAACACGAAAGAAGACCGGCTCGGAACGAGCTTCGAAACGGTATGCTATGTGCAACATGACTCATCACCATTTGCAAGATATCCACTCGATACCGAAGAGTGCACGAGGCCATGAGGTTGTGGCTAGGGACACACCCATGGCATCTTAAATGATCATCTCGAAATCCAAATTTCACATCGTCCCATGAAATACATATGTCTTGCATGCCGAAAATCACATTCGCATCGAGTCGGTGTCCCGAGTCGCATCGTCGCGAACGTGTGGCCACTTCGTTGCGGCTAATATAAGGCAATCTTTCGAGCATTTGTGCCTCCTCGGACGAACAAGTTCTCAACACGAAAGAAGACCGGCTCGGAACGAGCTTCGAAACGGTATGCTATGTGCAACATGACTCATCACCATTTGCAAGATATCCACTCGATACCGAAGAGTGCACGAGGCCACCATGAGGTTGTGGCTAGGGACACACCCATGGCATCTTAAATGATCATCTCGAAATCCAAATATTCACATCGTCCCATGAAATACATATGTCTTGCATGCCGAAAATCACATTCGCATCGAGTCGGTGTCCCGAGTCGCATCGTCGCGAACGTGGTGGCCACTTCGTTGCACATCTAAGGCTAATATAAGGCAATCTTTCGAGCATTTGTGCCTCCTCGGACGAACAAGTTCTCAACACGAAAGAAGACCGGCTCGGAACGAGCTTCGAAACGGTATGATATGTGCAACATGACTCATCACCGTTTGCAAGATATCCACTCGATACCGAAGAGTGCACGAGGCCACCATGAGGTTGTGGCTAGGGACACACCCCATGGCATCTTAAATGATCATCTCGAAATCCAAATTTCACATCGTCCATGAAATACATATGTCTTGCATGCCGAAAATCACATTCGCATCGAGTCGGTGTCCCGAGTCGCATCGTCGCGAACGTGGTGGCCACTTCGTTGCACATCTTAAGGCTAATATAAGGCAATCTTTCGAGCATTTGTGCCTCCTCGGACGAACAAGTTCTCAACACGAAAGAGACCGGCTCGGAACGAGCTTCGAAACGGTATGCTATGTGCAACATGACTCATCACCATTTGCAAGATATCCACTCGATACCGAAGAGTGCACGAGGCCACCATGAGGTTGTGGCTAGGGACACACCCATGGCATCTTAAATGATCATCTCGAAATCCAAATATTCACATCGTCCCATGAAATACATATGTCTTGCATGCCGAAAATCACATTCGCATCGAGTCGGGTGTCCCGAGTCGCATCGTCGCGAACGTGGTGGCCACTTCGTTGCACATCTTAAGGCTAATATAAGGCAATCTTTCGAGCATTTGTGCCTCCTCGGACGAACAAGTTCTCAACACGAAAGAACCCGGCTCGGAACGAGCTTCGAAACGGTATGCTATGTGCAACATGACTCATCACCATTTGCAAGATATCCACTCGATACCGAAGAGTGCACGAGCCACCATGAGGTTGTGGCTAGGGACACACCCATGGCATCTTAAATGATCATCTCGAAATCCAAATATTCACATCCCCATGAAATACATATGTCTTGCATGCCGAAAATCACATTCGCATCGAGTCGGTGTCCCGAGTCGCATCGTCGCGAACGTGTGGCACTTCGTTGCACATGGCTAATATAAGGCAATCTTTCGAGCATTTGTGCCTCCTCGGACGAACAAGTTCTCAACACGAAAGAGACCGGCTCGGAACGAGCTTCGAAACGGTATGCTATGTGCAACATGACTCATCACCATTTGCAAGATATCCACTCGATACCGAAGAGTGCACGAGGCCACCATGAGGTTGTGGCTAGGGACACACCCATGGCATCTTAAATGATCATCTCGAAATCCAAATATTCACATCGTCCCATGAAATACATATGTCTTGCATGCCGAAAATCACATTCGCATCGAGTCGGTGTCCCGAGTCGCATCGTCGCGAACGTGGTGGCCACTTCGTTGCACATCTTAAGGCTAATATAAGGCAATCTTTCGAGCATTTGTGCCTCCTCGGACGAACAAGTTCTCAACACGAAAGAAGACCGGCTCGGAACGAGCTTCGAAACGGTATGATATGTGCAACATGACTCATCACCGTTTGCAAGATATCCACTCGATACCGAAGAGTGCACGAGGCCACCATGAGGTTGTGGCTAGGGACACACCCATGGCATCTTAAATGATCATCTCGAAATCCAAATATTCACATCGTCCCATGAAATACATATGTCTTGCATGCCGAAAATCACATTCGCATCGAGTCGGGTGTCCCGAGTCGCATCGTCGCGAACGTGTGGCCACTTCGTTGCACATCTTAAGGCTAATATAAGGCAATCTTTCGAGCATTTGTGCCTCCTCGGACGAACAAGTTCTCAACACGAAAGAAGACCGGCTCGGAACGAGCTTCGAAACGGTATGCTATGTGCAACATGACTCATCACCATTTGCAAGATATCCACTCGATACCGAAGAGTGCACGAGGCCACCATGAGGTTGTGGCTAGGGACACACCCCATGGCATCTTAAATGATCATCTCGAAATCCAAATATTCACATCGTCCCATGAAATACATATGTCTTGCATGCCGAAAATCACATTCGCATCGAGTCGGGTGTCCCGAGTCGCATCGTCGCGAACGTGGTGGCCACTTCGTTGCACATCTGGCTAATATAAGGCAATCTTTCGAGCATTTGTGCCTCCTCGGACGAACAAGTTCTCAACACGAAAGAGACCGGCTCGGAACGAGCTTCGAAACGGTATGCTATGTGCAACATGACTCATCACCATTTGCAAGATATCCACTCGATACCGAAGAGTGCACGAGGCCACCATGAGGTTGTGGCTAGGGACACACCCATGGCATCTTAAATGATCATCTCGAAATCCAAATATTCACATCGTCCCATGAAATACATATGTCTTGCATGCCGAAAATCACATTCGCATCGAGTCGGTGTCCCGAGTCGCATCGTCGCGAACGTGGTGGCCACTTCGTTGCACATCTAAGGCTAATATAAGGCAATCTTTCGAGCATTTGTGCCTCCTCGGACGAACAAGTTCTCAACACGAAAGAAGACCGGCTCGGAACGAGCTTCGAAACGGTATGATATGTGCAACATGACTCATCACCGTTTGCAAGATATCCACTCGATACCGAAGAGTGCACGAGGCCACCATGAGGTTGTGGCTAGGGACACACCCATGGCATCTTAAATGATCATCTCGAAATCCAAATTTCACATCGTCCCATGAAATACATATGTCTTGCATGCCGAAAATCACATTCGCATCGAGTCGGTGTCCGAGTCGCATCGTCGCGAACGTGGTGGCCACTTCGTTGCACATCTGAAGGCTAATATAAGGCTAATATAAGGCAATCTTTCGAGCATTTGTGCCTCCTCGGACGAACAAGTTCTCAACACGAAAGAAGACCGGCTCGGAACGAGCTTCGAAACGGCTATGCTATGTGCAACATGACCTGCATCCACTCGATTGCAAGATGCATCCACTCGATACCGAAGAGTGCATCGAGGCGCATCGTCGCATGGACGGTCTGCTGGCTATGGGCAACACACCCATGGCATCATTAACCATGATCCATCATCGAAATCCAAATATTCACATCTCGAAATCGTCCATGAAATACATATGTCTTGCATGCCAAAAATCACATTCGCATCGAGTCGGGTGTCCCGAGTCGCATCGTCGCGAACGTGGTGGCCACTTCGTTGCACATCTTGAAGGCTAATATAAGGCAATCTTTCGAGCATTTGTGCCTCCTCGGACGAACAAGTTCTCAACACGAAAGAAGACCGGCTCGGAACGAGCTTCGAAACGGTATGCTATGTGCAACATGACTCATCACCATTTGCAAGATATCCACTCGATACCGAAGAGTGCACGAAGGCCACCATAAGGCAGGTTCGAGTGTGTCCTCGGACGGCGAACACACCGCTATGGCATCTGCCTACAATACGAAGATCGATCTCGCAACATCTCAAATATTCACATCGTCCCATGAAATACATATGTCTTGCATGCCGAAAATCACATTCGCATCGAGTCGGGCATGTCCCGCAGTCGCAATCGCTCGGCGAACGTGTGAGCCACTGTGCAACATGTTGCACATCTTAAGGCTAATATATCAGGCAATCTATGTCGAGCATTCTGTGCCTGCTCTCGGACGAACAAGTTCTCAACACGAAAGAGACCGGCTCGGAACGAGCTTCGAAACGGTATGCTATGTGCAACATGACTCATCACCATTTGCAAGATATCCACTCGATACACGCCACCATGAGCTGACACACCCGAGGCCACACATGTCCCAGGTCTTGCATGCCGAAAATCACATTCGCATCGAGTCGGGTGTCCCGAGTCGCATCGTCGCGAACGTGGTGGCCACTTCGTTGCACATCTAAGGCTAATATAAGGCAAAATGATCATCATGTCGACATCAAGGATATCCAACAATATTCACATGCGTCCCGATGAAATGCACGAGGCCACATAGTCTTGCATGCCGAAAATCACATTCGCATCGAGTCGGTGTCCCGAGTCGCATCGTCGCGAACGTGTGGCCACTTCGTTGCACATCTAAGGCTAATATAAGGCAATCTTTCGAGCATTTGTGCCTCCTCGGACGAACAAGTTCTCAACACGAAAGAAGACCGGCTCGGAACGAGCTTCGAAACGGTATGCTATGTGCAACATGACTCATCACCATTTGCAAGATATCCACGATCGTCCCATGACACAATGGCACATATGTCGTTGCATATGTCCATGCCAAAATCACATTCGCATCGAGTCGGGTGTCCCGAGTCGCATCGTCGCGAACGTGGTGGCCACTTCGTTGCACATCTTAAGGCTAATATAAGGCAATCTTTCGAGCATTTGTGCCCCTCGGACGAACAAGTTCTCAACACGAAAGAAGACCGGCTCGGAACGAGCTTCGAAACGGTATGCTATGTGCAACATGACTCATCACCATTTGCAAGATATCCACTCGATACCGAAGAGTGCACGAGGCCACCATGAGGTTGTGGCTAGGGACACACCATGGCATCTTAAATGATCATCTCGAAATCCAAATATTCACATCGTCCCATGAAATACATATGTCTTGCATGCCGAAAATCACATTCGCATCGAGTCGGGTGTCCCGAGTCGCATCGTCGCGAACGTGGTGGCCACTTCGTTGCACATCTTAAGGCTAATATAAGGCAATCTTTCGAGCATTTGTGCCTCCTCGGACGAACAAGTTCTCAACACGAAAGAAGACCGGCTCGGAACGAGCTTCGAAACGGTATGCTATGTGCAACATGACTCATCACCATTTGCAAGATATCCACTCGATACCGAAGAGTGCACGAGGCCACCATGAGGTTGTGGCTAGGGACACACCCATGGCATCTTAAATGATCATCTCGAAATCCAAATTTCACATCGTCCCATGAAATACATATGTCTTGCATGCCGAAAATCACATTCGCATCGAGTCGGGTGTCCCGAGTCGCATCGTCGCGAACGTGGTGGCCACTTCGTTGCACATCTAAGGCTAATATAAGGCAATCTTTCGAGCATTTGTGCCTCCTCGGACGAACAAGTTCTCAACACGAAAGAAGACCGGCTCGGAACGAGCTTCGAAACGGTATGCTATGTGCAACATGACTCATCACCATTTGCAAGATATCCACTCGATACCGAAGAGTGCACGAGGCCACCATGAGGTTGTGGCTAGGGACACACCCATGGCATCTTAAATGATCATCTCGAAATCCAAATTTCACATCGTCCCATGAAATACATATGTCTTGCATGCCGAAAATCACATTCGCATCGAGTCGGGTGTCCCGAGTCGCATCGTCGCGAACGTGGTGGCCACTTCGTTGCACATCTAAGGCTAATATAAGGCAATCTTTCGAGCATTTGTGCCTCCTCGGACGAACAAGTTCTCAACACGAAAGAAGACCGGCTCGGAACGAGCTTCGAAACGGTATGCTATGTGCAACATGACTCATCACCATTTGCAAGATATCCACTCGATACCGAAGAGTGCACGAGGCCACCATGAGGTTGTGGCTAGGGACACACCCATGGCATCTTAAATGATCATCTCGAAATCCAAATTTCACATCGTCCCATGAAATACATATGTCTTGCATGCCGAAAATCACATTCGCATCGAGTCGGGTGTCCCGAGTCGCATCGTCGCGAACGTGGTGGCCACTTCGTTGCACATCTTAAGGCTAATATAAGGCAATCTTTCGAGCATTTGTGCCTCCTCGGACGAACAAGTTCTCAACACGAAAGAAGACCGGCTCGGAACGAGCTTCGAAACGGTATGCTATGTGCAACATGACTCATCACCATTTGCAAGATATCCACTCGATACCGAAGAGTGCACGAGGCCACCATGAGGTTGTGGCTAGGGACACACCCATGGCATCTTAAATGATCATCTCGAAATCCAAATATTCACATCGTCCCATGAAATACATATGTCTTGCATGCCGAAAATCACATTCGCATCGAGTCGGGTGTCCCGAGTCGCATCGTCGCGAACGTGGTGGCCACTTCGTTGCACATCTGAAGGCTAATATAAGGCAATCTTTCGAGCATTTGTGCCTCCTCGGACGAACAAGTTCTCAACACGAAAGAAGACCGGCTCGGAACGAGCTTCGAAACGGTATGCTATGTGCAACATGACTCATCACCATTTGCAAGATATCCACTCGATACCGAAGAGTGCACGAGGCCACCATGAGGTTGTGGCTAGGGACACACCCATGGCATCTTAAATGATCATCTCGAAATCCAAATATTCACATCGTCCCATGAAATACATATGTCTTGCATGCCGAAAATCACATTCGCATCGAGTCGGGTGTCCCGAGTCGCATCGTCGCGAACGTGGTGGCCACTTCGTTGCACATCTTAAGGCTAATATAAGGCAATCTTTCGAGCATTTGTGCCTCCTCGACGAACAAGTTCTCAACACGAAAGAAGACCGGCTCGGAACGAGCTTCGAAACGGTATGCTATGTGCAACATGACTCATCACCGTTTGCAAGATATCCACTCGATACCGAAGAGTGCACGAGGCCACCATGAGGTTGTGGCTAGGGACACACCCATGGCATCTTAAATGATCATCTCGAAATCCAAATTTCACATCGTCCCATGAAATACATATGTCTTGCATGCCGAAAATCACATTCGCATCGAGTCGGGTGTCCCGAGTCGCATCGTCGCGAACGTGGTGGCCACTTCGTTGCACATCTGAAGGCTAATATAAGGCAATCTTTCGAGCATTTGTGCCTCCTCGGACGAACAAGTTCTCAACACGAAAGAAGACCGGCTCGGAACGAGCTTCGAAACGGTATGCTATGTGCAACATGACTCATCACCATTTGCAAGATATCCACTCGATACCGAAGAGTGCACGAGGCCACCATGAGGTTGTGGCTAGGGACACACCCATGGCATCTTAAATGATCATCTCGAAATCCAAATTTCACATCGTCCCATGAAATACATATGTCTTGCATGCCGAAAATCACATTCGCATCGAGTCGGGTGTCCCGAGTCGCATCGTCGCGAACGTGTGGCCACTTCGTTGCACATCTTAAGGCTAATATAAGGCAATCTTTCGAGCATTTGTGCCTCCTCGGACGAACAAGTTCTCAACACGAAAGAAGACCGGCTCGGAACGAGCTTCGAAACGGTATGCTATGTGCAACATGACTCATCACCATTTGCAAGATATCCACTCGATACCGAAGAGTGCACGAGGCCACCATGAGGTTGTGGCTAGGGACACACCCATGGCATCTTAAATGATCATCTCGAAATCCAAATATTCACATCGTCCCATGAAATACATATGTCTTGCATGCCGAAAATCACATTCGCATCGAGTCGGGTGTCCCGAGTCGCATCGTCGCGAACGTGTGGCCACTTCGTTGCACATCTAAGGCTAATATAAGGCAATCTTTCGAGCATTTGTGCCTCCTCGGACGAACAAGTTCTCAACACGAAAGAGACCGGCTCGGAACGAGCTTCGAAACGGTATGCTATGTGCAACATGACTCATCACCATTTGCAAGATATCCACTCGATACCGAAGAGTGCACGAGGCCACCATGAGGTTGTGGCTAGGGACACACCCATGGCATCTTAAATGATCATCTCGAAATCCAAATTTCACATCGTCCCATGAAATACATATGTCTTGCATGCCGAAAATCACATTCGCATCGAGTCGGGTGTCCCGAGTCGCATCGTCGCGAACGTGGTGGCCACTTCGTTGCACATCTTAAGGCTAATATAAGGCAATCTTTCGAGCATTTGTGCCTCCTCGGACGAACAAGTTCTCAACACGAAAGAAGACCGGCTCGGAACGAGCTTCGAAACGGTATGCTATGTGCAACATGACTCATCACCATTTGCAAGATATCCACTCGATACCGAAGAGTGCACGAGGCCACCATGAGGTTGTGGCTAGGGACACACCCATGGCATCAAGACCGGTCCATGACAATCGACGAGTCGCATCGTCGCCAACATCCTAATATAAGGCAAAGCATATTGATCGGCATCATTTGCAAGATATCCACTCGATGAGTCCCGAGTCGCATCTCGTCGCGATGTGTGGCATGTTGTTCGCATCGTCGCGAACATGCACATCTAAGGCTAATATAAGGCAATCTTTCGAGCATTTGTGCCTCCTCGGACGAACAAGTTCTCAACACGAAAGAAGACCGGCTCGGAACGAGCTTCGAAACGGTATGCGCAACATGTGCACACGATTCATCATGGGTGCATCGTTGATGCATGCCGAAAATCACATTCGCATCGAGTCGGGTGTCCCGAGTCGCATCGTCGCGAACGTGGTGGCCACTTCGTTGCACATCTGAAGGCTAATATAAGGCAATCTTTCGAGCATTTGTGCCTCCTCGGACGAACAAGTTCTCAACACGAAAGAAGACCGGCTCGGAACGAGCTTCGAAACGGTATGCTATGTGCAACACTCATCATTTGCAAGATATCCACTCGATTCCACACACGCATCCAGACCGGTGTGGCCGACGAGCACACAACATAAGGCTAATATAAGGCAAAGCATGTTCTTCGGAACGAGCTTCGAAACATCCAACATGTTTGCAAGATATCCACTCGATACCGAAGAGTCACGAGGCCGACACGGTTGTGGCATACGAGTCGCATCGTCGCACCCATGCACATAAGGCTAATATAAGGCAAAATGATGTCTCGACTCGACGAACATCCACTCGATACCGTCATGACACACGAAATGATAGTCTTGCATGCCGAAAATCACATTCGCATCGAGTCGGGTGTCCCGAGTCGCATCGTCGCGAACGTGTGGCCACTTCGTTGCACATCTAAGGCTAATATAAGGCAATCTTTCGAGCATTTGTGCCTCCTCGGACGAACAAGTTCTCAACACGAAAGAAGACCGGCTCGGAACGAGCTTCGAAACGGTATGCTATGTGCAACATGTTTGCAAGATATCCACTCGATACCGAAGAGTGCACGAGGCCACCATGAGGTTGTGGCTAGGGACACACCCATGGCATCTTAAATGATCATCTCGAAATCCAAATATTCACATCGTCCCATGAAATACATATGTCTTGCATGCCGAAAATCACATTCGCATCGAGTCGGGTGTCCCGAGTCGCATTCGCGAACGTGGTGGCCACTTCCTCACATCGAAGGCTAATATAAGGCAAAGTTTCGAGCATTTGTGCCTCCTCGGACGAACAAGTTCTCAACACGAAAGAAGACCGGCTCGGAACGAGCTTCGAAACGGTATGCTATGTGCAACATGACTCATCACCATTTGCAAGATATCCACTCGATACCGAAGAGTGCACGAGGCCACCATGAGGTTGTGGCTAGGGACACACCCATGGCATCTTAAATGATCATCTCGCCAAAATTTCACATCGTCCCATGAAATACATATGTCTTGCATGCCGAAAATCACATTCGCATCGAGTCGGGTGTCCCGAGTCGCATCGTCGCGAACGTGGTGGCCACTTCGTTGCACATCAAGGCTAATATAAGGCAATCTTTCGAGCATTTGTGCCTCCTCGGACGAACAAGTTCTCAACACGAAAGAAGACCGGCTCGGAACGAGCTTCGAAACGGTATGCTATGTGCAACATGACTCATCACCATTTGCAAGATATCCACGATCGAAGAGTCCTCATGGATGAAGCACATCGTCCATGCAAAACATGTCGGCATGCCGAAAATCACATTCGCATCGACTCGGTGTCCCGAGTCATCGTCGCGACGTGGTGGCATCGACGAGTCGCATTGCACATCGTTGAAGGCTAATATAAGGCAATCTTTCGAGCATTTGTGCCTCCTCGGACGAACAAGTTCTCAACACGAAAGAAGACCGGCTCGGAACGAGCTTCGAAACGGTATGCTATGTGCAACATGACTCATCACCATTTGCAAGATATCCACTCGATTCCTTGGAAAGATCAGCACCGGTCTTGCATGAAAATCACATTCGCATCGAGTCGGGTGTCCCGAGTCGCATCGTCGCGAACGTGGTGGCCACTTCGTTGCACATCTGAAGGCTAATATAAGGCAATCTTTCGAGCATTTGTGCCTCCTCGGACGAACAAGTTCTCAACACGAAAGAAGACCGGCTCGGAACGAGCTTCGAAACGGTATGCTATGTGCAACATGTTTGCAAGATATCCACTCGATACCGAAGAGTCATTGGGGCACATTGGTTGTGGTAACACACCCAGCCATCTAATATAAATGATTCTCGAAATCCAAATTTCACATCGTCCCATCATACGGACCCGAAAATCACATTCGCATCGAGTCGGGTGTTCGCATCGTCGTTGTGGCCACTTCGAAGGCTAATATAAGGCAATCTTTCGAGCATGTGGCTCGAGCTTCATGTGCAACATGACATCATTTGCAAGATATCCACTCGATACCGAAGAGTGCACGAGGCCACCATGAGGTTGTGGCTAGGGACACACCCATGGCATCGGCACATCGTCCCATGAAATACATATGTCTTGCATGCCGAAAATCACATTCGCATCGACGAGTCGCATCGTCGCGAACGTGTGGCCACTTCGTTGCACATCGGCTAATATAAGGCAATCTCGAGCAACGAACAAGTTCTCAACACGAAAGAGACCGGCTCGGAACGAGCTTCGAAACGGTATGCTATGTGCAACATGACTCATCATGCAAGATATCCACTCGATACCGAAGAGTGCACGAGGCCACCATGAGGTTGTGGCTAGGGACACACCCATGGCATCTTAAATGATCATCTCGAAATCCAAATTTCACATCGTCCCATGAAATACATATGTCTTGCATGCCGAAAATCACATTCGCATCGAGTCGGGTGTCCCGAGTCGCATCGTCGCGAACGTGGTGGCCACTTCGTTGCACATCTGAAGGCTAATATAAGGCAATCTTTCGAGCATTTGTGCCTCCTCGGACGAACAAGTTCTCAACACGAAAGAAGACCGGCTCGGAACGAGCTTCGAAACGGTATGCTATGTGCAACATGACTCATCACCGTTTGCAAGATATCCACTCGATTGCCATCCATGAGAGTTGTCTCATGGCATCTTAAATGAATCTCGAAATTTCACATCGTCCCATGAAATACATATGTCTTGCATGCCGAAAATCACATTCGCATCGAGTCGGGTGTCCCGAGTCGCATCGTCGCGAACGTGGTGGCCACTTCGTTGCACATCTAAGGCTAATATAAGGCAATCTTTCGAGCATTTGTGCCTCCTCGGACGAACAAGTTCTCAACACGAAAGAAGACCGGCTCGGAACGAGCTTCGAAACGGTATGCTATGTGCAACATGACTCATCACCATTTGCAAGATATCCACTCGATACCGAAGAGTGCACGAGGCCACCATGAGGTTGTGGCTAGGGACACACCCATGGCATCTTAAATGATCATCTCGAAATCCAAATTTCACATCGTCCCATGAAATACATATGTCTTGCATGCCGAAAATCACATTCGCATCGAGTCGGGTGTCCCGAGTCGCATCGTCGCGAACGTGGTGGCCACTTCGTTGCACATCTTAAGGCTAATATAAGGCAATCTTTCGAGCATTTGTGCCTCCTCGGACGAACAAGTTCTCAACACGAAAGAAGACCGGCTCGGAACGAGCTTCGAAACGGTATGCTATGTGCAACATGACTCATCACCATTTGCAAGATATCCACTCGATACCGAAGAGTGCACGAGGCCACCATGAGGTTGTGGCTAGGGACACACCCATGGCATCTTAAATGATCATCTCGAAATCCAAATATTCACATCGTCCCATGAAATACATATGTCTTGCATGCCGAAAATCACATTCGCATCGAGTCGGGTGTCCCGAGTCGCATCGTCGCGAACGTGGTGGCCACTTCGTTGCACATCTGAAGGCTAATATAAGGCAATCTTTCGAGCATTTGTGCCTCCTCGGACGAACAAGTTCTCAACACGAAAGAAGACCGGCTCGGAACGAGCTTCGAAACGGTATGCTATGTGCAACATGACTCATCACCATTTGCAAGATATCCACTCGATACCGAAGAGTGCACGAGGCCACCATGAGGTTGTGGCTAGGGACACACCCATGGCATCTTAAATGATCATCTCGAAATCAAATTTCACATCGTCCCATGAAATACATATGTCTTGCATGCCGAAAATCACATTCGCATCGAGTCGGGTGTCCCGAGTCGCATCGTCGCGAACGTGGTGGCCACTTCGTTGCACATCTGAAGGCTAATATAAGGCAATCTTTCGAGCATTTGTGCCTCCTCGGACGAACAAGTTCTCAACACGAAAGAAGACCGGCTCGGAACGAGCTTCGAAACGGTATGCTATGTGCAACATGACTCATCACCATTTGCAAGATATCCACTCGATACCGAAGAGTGCACGAGGCCACCATGAGGTTGTGGCTAGGGACACACCCATGGCATCGCGATTCACATCGATGATAATGGCATCGAAGTCGCACGAACACTTCCACAGCTAATATAAGGCAATCTTTCGAGCAACGAACAAGTTCTCAACACGAAAGAGACCGGCTCGGAACGAGCTTCGAAACGGTATGCTATGTGCAACATGACTCATCACCATTTGCAAGATATCCACTCGATGTCGCGGGTGTCCCGAGTCGCATCGTCGCGAACGTGGTGGCCACTTCGTTGCACATCTGAAGGCTAATATAAGGCAATCTTTCGAGCATTTGTGCCTCCTCGGACGAACAAGTTCTCAACACGAAAGAAGACCGGCTCGGAACGAGCTTCGAAACGGTATGCTATGTGCAACATGACTCATCACCATTTGCAAGATATCCACTCGATACCGAAGAGTGCACGAGGCCACCATGAGGTTGTGGCTAGGGACACACCCATGGCATCTTAAATGATCATCTCGAAATCCTCACATCGTCCCATGGTCTTGCATGCGAAAATCACATTCGCATCGAGTCGGGTGTCCCGAGTCGCATCGTCGCGAACGTGGTGGCCACTTCGTTGCACATCTGAAGGCTAATATAAGGCAATCTTTCGAGCATTTGTGCCTCCTCGGACGAACAAGTTCTCAACACGAAAGAGACCGGCTCGGAACGAGCTTCGAAACGGTATGCTATGTGCAACATGACTCATCACCATTTGCAAGATATCCACTCGATACCGAAGAGTGCACGAGGCCACCATGAGGTTGTGGCTAGGGACACACCCATGGCATCTTAAATGATCATCTCGAAATCCAAATTTCACATCGTCCCATGAAATACATATGTCTTGCATGAAAATCACATTCGCATCGAGTCGGGTGTCCCGAGTCGCATCGTCGCGAACGTGGTGGCCACTTCGTTGCACATCTGAAGGCTAATATAAGGCAATCTTTCGAGCATTTGTGCCTCCTCGGACGAACAAGTTCTCAACACGAAAGAAGACCGGCTCGGAACGAGCTTCGAAACGGTATGCTATGTGCAACATGACTCATCACCATTTGCAAGATATCCACTCGATACCGAAGAGTGCACGAGGCCACCATGAGGTTGTGGCTAGGGACACACCCATGGCATCTTAAATGATCATCTCGAAATCAAATTTCACATCGTCCCATGAAATACATATGTCTTGCATGCCGAAAATCACATTCGCATCGAGTCGGTGTCCCGAGTCGCATCGTCGCGAACGTGGTGGCCACTTCGTTGCACATAAGGCTAATATAAGGCAATCTTTCGAGCATTTGTGCCTCCTCGGACGAACAAGTTCTCAACACGAAAGAAGACCGGCTCGGAACGAGCTTCGAAACGGTATGCTATGTGCAACATGACTCATCATTTGCAAGATATCCACTCGATACCGAAGAGTGCACGAGGCCACCATGAGGTTGTGGCTAGGGACACACCCATGGCATCTTAAATGATCATCTCGAATTTCACATCGTCCCATGAAATACATATGTCTTGCATGCGAAAATCACATTCGCATCGAGTCGGTGTCCCGAGTCGCATCGTCGCGAACGTGGTGGCCACTTCGTTGCACATCTGAAGGCTAATATAAGGCAATCTTTCGAGCATTTGTGCCTCCTCGGACGAACAAGTTCTGCTCGGAACGAGCTTCGAAACGGTATCTATGTGCAACATGACTCATCACCATTTGATATCCACTCGATTCCTCGGGACTCTTGTGGCATCGACGAGTCGCAGAACGGGCTCGGAATCTCTCGAAATCTCATGTGCAACACTCATCATTTGCAAGATATCCACTCGATTATGAGCTTGATGGGCCATGATCGTTGTGTGCTAGCGAACACACCCATGGCATCATAAATGATCATCTCGATGGCAAGATATTCGATTCGTCCCATGAAATGCATGTCTTGATGCCGAAAATCACATTCGCATCGAGTCGGGTGTCCCGAGTCGCATCGTCGCGAACGTGGTGGCCACTTCGTTGCACATCTGAAGGCTAATATAAGGCAATCTTTCGAGCATTTGTGCCTCCTCGGACGAACAAGTTCTCAACACGAAAGAAGACCGGCTCGGAACGAGCTTCGAAACGGTATGCTATGTGCAACATGACTCATCACCATTTGCAAGATATCCACTCGATACCGAAGAGTGCACGAACCATGATCGGTCGGACGTGGTGGCAAAACACATGTCCAAATCATTAGCATGTGCCGTTCATCAATCACATAGCATCCCGGGGAACGAGCATTCGAACACTCTAATATAAGGCAATCTTTCGAGCATGTCGACGAACAAGTTCTCAACACATGACCCGGTTTGCAAGATATCCACTCGATACCGAAGAGTGCACGAGGCCACCATGAGGTTGTGGCTAGGGACACACCCATGGCATCTTAAATGATCATCTCGAAATCCAAATTTCACACCCCATGAAATCACATATGTCTTGCATCGTCGCGAAAACATCTAAGGCCATTCGAGCAACGAGTCGGGTGTCCCGAGTCGGTCGCGAACGTGTGGCCACTTCGTTGCACATCTGAAGGCATAAGGCATTCTTCGAGCACGATGCCATCCTCGGACGAACAAGTTCTCAACACGAAAGAAGACCGGCTCGGAACGAGCTTCGAAACGGTATGCTATGTGCAACATGACTCATCACCATTTGCAAGATATCCAATGATCCTCGAAAGCACGAATGCCGATGCATCGAGTTGTGTCGCTAGGGACACACCCATGCATAAATGATCATCTCGAAATCCAAATATTCACATCGTCCCATGAAATACATATGTCTTGTGGTGAAAATCACATTCGCATCGAGTCGGTGTCCCGAGTCGCATCGTCGCGAACGTGGTGGCCACTTCGTTGCACATCTGAAGGCTAATATAAGGCAATCTTTCGAGCATTTGTGCCTCCTCTGACGAACAAGTTCTCAACACGAAAGAAGACCGGCTCGGAACGAGCATTCGAAACGGTATGTTATGTGCAACATGACTCATCACCATTTGCAAGATATCCACTCGATACCGAAGAGTGCACGAGGCCACCATGAGGTTGTGGCTAGGGACACACCCATGGCATCTTAAATGATCATCTCCCAAATTTCACATCGTCCCATATACATACGTCTTGCATGCCGAAAATCACATTCGCATCGAGTCGGGTGTCCCGAGTCGCATCGTCGCGAACGCCACTTCGTTGCACATCGAAGGCTAATATAAGGCAATCGAGCATCGACGGTTCTGCTCGGAACGAGCTTCGAAACGGTATGCGTGCAACATGTGCAAGATATCCACTCGATTCATGAGGTTGTGGCACACACATGGCATCTTAAATGATCAGGCCGGCATCGGAACGAGCATCGTCGAACATCTGAGGCTATGCATGATCGCATGAATCATTTGCAAGATATCCACTCGATACCGAAGAGTGCACGAGGCCACCATGAGGTTGTGGCTCATGGGATCACGACCATTTCACATTCGCATCGAGATCGCATCGTCGCCACTTCGTTGCACATCCTAATATAAGGCAATCTTTCGAGCATTTGTGCCTCCTCGGACGAACAAGTTCTCAACACGAAAGAAGACCGGCTCGGAACGAGCTTCGAAACGGTATGATATGTGCAACATGACTCATCACCGTTTGCAAGATATCCACTCGCGAAGAGTGCACGAGGCCACCATGACTAGGGACACACCATGGCATCTTAAATGATCATCTCGCATCGTCGATGTCTTGCATGAAAATCACATTCGCATCGAGTCGTCCCGAGTCGCATCGCGAACGTTGTGGCCACTTCGTTGCACATCTGAAGGCTAATATAAGGCAATCTTTCGAGCATGTTCTCAACACGAAAGAAGACCGGCTCACGAGCTTCGAAACGGTATGCTATGTGCAACATGACTCATCATTTGCAAGGATACCGAAGAGTCCCTAGGGATGGCATCTTAAATGATCATCTCGTCGTCCCATGAAATACATATGTCTTGCACGAAAATCACATTCGCATCGAGTCGGGTGTCCCGAGTCGCATCGTCGCGAACGTGGTGGCCACTTCGTTGCACAAAGGCTAATATAAGGCAATCTTTCGAGCATTTGTGCCTCCTCGGACGAACAAGTTCTCAACACGAAAGAAGACCGGCTCGGAACGAGCTTCGAAACGGTATGCTATGTGCAACATGACTCATCATGATATCCACTCGATACCGAAGAGTGCACGAGGCCCATGAGGTTGTGGCTAGGGACACACCCATGGCATCTTAAATGATCATCTCGAAATCCAAATTTCACATCGTCCCATGAAATACATATGTCTTGCATGCCGAAAATCACATTCGCATCGAAGTCGCATCGTCGCGAACGCCACTTCGTTGAAGGCTAATATAAGGCAATCTTTCGAGCATGTTCTGACACATACATGTGCAACATGTTAAATTCTCTCATGGCATCTTAAATGATCATCTCGAAATCCAAATTTCACATCGTCCCATGGTCTTGCATGCCGGCATCGACGATCGTCGCGAACGTGGTGGCCACTTCGTTGCACATCTGAAGGCTAATATAAGGCAATCTTTCGAGCATTGCACCGGCTCGGAACGAGCTTCGAAACGCAACATGACTCATCACCGTTTGCAAGATATCCACTCGATACCGAAGAGTGCACGAGGCCACCATGAGGTTGTGGCTAGGGACACACCATGGCATCTTAAATGATCATCTCGACATCGTCCCATGAAATACATATGTCTTGCATGCGGCATCGAGTCGGGTGTCCCGAGTCGCATCGTCGCGAACGCCACTTCGTTGCACAGGCTAATATAAGGCAATCTTTCGAGCATTTGTGCCTCCTCGGACGAACAAGTTCTCAACACGAAAGAAGACCGGCTCGGAACGAGCTTCGAAACGGTATGCTATGTGCAACATGACTCATCACCATTTGCAAGATATCCACTCGATACCGAAGAGTGCACGAGGCATCGAGGTTGTGGCTCGAGGACACGAACCCACTTCGGCACATCTTAAATGATCAATCTCGAAATCCAAATTTCACATGCGCATGAAGAGTACATGAGGTTGTGGCTATGGCATCATGCTCGAAACATCACATTCGCATCGAGTCGAGGTGTCCCGAGTCGCATCGTCGCGAACGTGGTGGCCACTTCGTTGCACATCTGAAGGCTAATATAAGGCAATCTTTCGAGCATTTGTGCCTCCTCGGACGAACAAGTTCTCAACACGAAAGAAGACCGGCTCGGAACGAGCTTCGAAACGGTATGCTATGTGCAACATGACTCATCACCATTTGCAAGATATCCACTCGATACCGAAGAGTGCACGAGGCCACCATGAGGTTGTGGCTAGGGACACACCCATGGCATCTTAAATGATCATCTCGAAATCCAAATTTCACATCGTCCCATGAAATACATATGTCTTGCATGATTCGCATCGAGTCGGTGTCCCGAGTCGCATCGCGAACGTGGTGGCCACTTCGTTGCACATCTGAAGGCTAATATAAGGCAATCTTTCGAGCATTTGTGCCTCCTCGGACGAACAAGTTCTCAACACGAAAGAAGACCGGCTCGGAACGAGCTTCGAAACGGTATGCTATGTGCAACATGACTCATCACCGTTTGCAAGATATCCACTCGATACCGAAGAGTGCACGAGGCCACCATGAGGTTGTGGCTAGGGACACACCCATGCATCATCATCTCGACCATGCATCGATCAATTCGCATCGAAATCGTCGCGAACACTTCGTTGCACATCCTAATATAAGGCAATCGAGCATTGCATGCCGGATCACAAGTCTGATCATCGGGACACCCTTCATGTCGCAAGAGTCGCGAACATGCACATCGCTAATATAAGGCAATCTTTCGAGCACTGTTCTCAACACATTTCGGAACAAGGATGAGTCATCGGCGACACGGGCATGGCAACGACACACAACATCTAATATGCAAAGCATGTTCTTCGGAACGAGCTTCGGTATGATGTGCAACATGACTCATCATTTGCAAGATATCCACTCGATACCGAAGAGTGCACGAGGCCACCATGAGGTTGTGGCTAGGGACACACCATGGCATCTTAAATGATCATCTCGCACATGTGTCTTGCATGCCGAAAATCACATTCGCATCGAGTCGGGTGTCCCGAGTCGCATCGTCGCGAACGTGTGGCCACTTCGTTGCACATCGGCTAATATAAGGCAATCTTTCGAGCATTTGTGCTCCTCGGACGAACAAGTTCTGCTCGGAACGAGCTTCGAAACGGTATCTATGTGCAACATGATTTGCATCCACTCGATACCAGTGCACGAGGCCACCATGAGGTTGTGGCTAGGGACACACCCATGGCATCTTAAATGATCATCTCGAAATCCAAATATTCACACATGAAATACATATGTCTTGCATGCCGAAAATCACATTCGCATCGACGAGTCATCGTCGCGAAACTTCGTTGCACTAAGGCTAATATAAGGCAATCTTTCGAGCATTTGTGCCTCCTCGGACGAACAAGTTCTCAACACGAAAGAAGACCGGCTCGGAACGAGCTTCGAAACGGTATGCTATGTGCAACATGACTCATCACCATTTGCAAGATATCCACTCGATACCGAAGAGTGCCACCATGAGGTTGTGGCTAGGGACACACCCATGGCATCTTAAATGATCATCTCGAAATCCAAAATTTCACATCGTCCCATGAAATACATATGTCTTGCATGCCGAAAATCACATTCGCATCGAGTCGGGTGTCCCGAGTCGCATCGTCGCGAACGTGGTGGCCACTTCGTTGCACATCTTGCTAATATAAGGCAATCTTTCGAGCATTTGTGCCTCCTCGGACGAACAAGTTCTCAACACGAAAGAGATCGGAACGCTATGTGCAACATGACTCATCGTTTGCAAGATATCCACTCGATACCGAAGAGTGCACGAGGCCACCATGAGGTTGTGGCTAGGGACACACCCATGGCATCTTAAATGATCATCTCGAAATCCAAATTTCACATCGTCCCATGAAATACATATGTCTTGCATGCCGAAAATCACATTCGCATCGAGTCGGGTGTCCCGAGTCGCATCGTCGCGAACGTGGTGGCCACTTCGTTGCACATCTGAAGGCTAATATAAGGCAATCTTTCGAGCATTTGTGCCTCCTCGGACGAACAAGTTCTCAACACGAAAGAAGACCGGCTCGGAACGAGCTTCGAAACGGTATGCTATGTGCAACATGACTCATCACCGTTTGCAAGATATCCACTCGATACCGAAGAGTGCACGAGGCCACCATGAGGTTGTGGCTAGGGACACACCCATGGCATCTTAAATGATCATCTCGACATGAAATACATATGTCTTGCATGCAAAAATCACATTCGCATCGAGTCGGTGTCCCGAGTCGCATCGTCGCGAACGTGGTGGCCACTTCGTTGCACATCTGAAGGCTAATATAAGGCAATCTTTCGAGCACGACGAACAAGTTCTCAACACGAAAGAAGACCGGCTCGGAACGAGCTTCGAAACTATGTGCAACATGACTCATCACCATTTGCAAGATATCCACTCGATACCGAAGAGTGCACGAGGCCACCATGAGGTTGTGGCTAGGGACACACCCATGGCATCTTAAATGATCATCTCGAAATCCAAATTTCACATCGTCCCATGAAATACATGTCTTGCATGCCGAAAATCACATTCGCATCGAGTCGGTGTCCCGAGTCGCATCGTCGCGAACGTGGTGGCCACTTCGTTGCACATCTGGCTAATATAAGGCAATCTTTCGAGCATTTGTGCCTCCTCGGACGAACAAGTTCTCAACACGAAAGAAGACCGGCTCGGAACGAGCTTCGAAACGGTATGCTATGTGCAACATGACTCATCACCGTTTGCAAGATATCCACTCGATACCGAAGAGTGCACGAGGCCACCATGAGGTTGTGGCTAGGGACACACCCATGGCATCTTAAATGATCATCTCGAAATCCAAATTTCACATCGTCCCATGAAATACATATGTCTTGCATGCCGAAAATCACATTCGCATCGAGTCGGGTGTCCCGAGTCGCATCGTCGCGAACGTGGTGGCCACTTCGTTGCACATCTGAAGGCTAATATAAGGCAATCTTTCGAGCATTTGTGCCTCCTCGGACGAACAAGTTCTCAACACGAAAGAAGACCGGCTCGGAACGAGCTTCGAAACGGTATGCTATGTGCAACATGACTCATCACCGTTTGCAAGATATCCACTCGATACCGAAGAGTGCACGAGGCCACCATGAGGTTGTGGCTAGGGACACACCCATGGCATCTTAAATGATCATCTCGAAATCCAAATTTCACATCGTCCCATGAAATACATATGTCTTGCATGCCGAAAATCACATTCGCATCGAGTCGGGTGTCCCGAGTCGCATCGTCGCGAACGTGTGGCCACTTCGTTGCACATCTGAAGGCTAATATAAGGCAATCTTTCGAGCATTTGTGCCTCCTCGGACGAACAAGTTCTCAACACGAAAGAAGACCGGCTCGGAACGAGCTTCGAAACGGTATGCTATGTGCAACATGACTCATCACCATTTGCAAGATATCCACTCGATACCGAAGAGTGCACGAGGCCACCATGAGGTTGTGGCTAGGGACACACCCATGGCATCTTAAATGATCATCTCGAAATCCAAATTTCACATCGTCCCATGAAATACATATGTCTTGCATGCCGAAAATCACATTCGCATCGAGTCGGGTGTCCCGAGTCGCATCGTCGCGAACGTGGTGGCCACTTCGTTGCACATCTGAAGGCTAATATAAGGCAATCTTTCGAGCATTTGTGCCTCCTCGGACGAACAAGTTCTCAACACGAAAGAAGACCGGCTCGGAACGAGCTTCGAAACGGTATGCTATGTGCAACATGACTCATCACCATTTGCAAGATATCCACTCGATACCGAAGAGTGCACGAGGCCACCATGAGGTTGTGGCTAGGGACACACCCATGGCATCTTAAATGATCATCTCGAAATCCAAATTTCACATCGTCCCATGAAATACATATGTCTTGCATGCCGAAAATCACATTCGCATCGAGTCGGGTGTCCCGAGTCGCATCGTCGCGAACGTGGTGGCCACTTCGTTGCACATCTGAAGGCTAATATAAGGCAATCTTTCGAGCATTTGTGCCTCCTCGGACGAACAAGTTCTCAACACGAAAGAAGACCGGCTCGGAACGAGCTTCGAAACGGTATGCTATGTGCAACATGACTCATCACCATTTGCAAGATATCCACTCGATACCGAAGAGTGCACGAGGCCACCATGAGGTTGTGGCTAGGGACACACCCATGGCATCTTAAATGATCATCTCGAAATCCAAATTTCACATCGTCCCATGAAATACATATGTCTTGCATGAAAATCACATTCGCATCGAGTCGGTGTCCCGAGTCGCATCGTCGCGAACGTGGTGGCCACTTCGTTGCACATCTGAAGGCTAATATAAGGCAATCTTTCGAGCATTTGTGCCTCCTGTTCTCAACACGAAAGAAGACCGGCTCGGAACGAGCTTCGAAACGGTATGATGTGCAACATGACTCATCACCGTTTGCAAGATATCCACTCGATACCGAAGAGTGCACGAGGCCACCATGAGGTTGTGGCTAGGGACACACCCATGGCATCTTAAATGATCATCTCGAAATCCAAATTTCACATCGTCCCATGAAATACATATGTCTTGCATGTCAAAAATCACATTCGCATCGAGTCGGGTGTCCCGAGTCGCATCGTCGCGAACGTGGTGGCCACTTCGTTGCACATCTAAGGCTAATATAAGGCAATCTTTCGAGCATTTGTGCCTCCTCGGACGAACAAGTTCTCAACACGAAAGAGACCGGCTCGGAACGAGTATGTGCAACATGACTCATCACCGTTTGCAAGATATCCACTCGATACCGAAGAGTGCACGAGGCCACCATGAGGTTGTGGCTAGGGACACACCCATGGCATCTTAAATGATCATCTCGAAATCCAAAATTTCACATCGTCCCATGAAATACATGTCTTGCATGCCGAAAATCACATTCGCATCGAGTCGGGTGTCCCGAGTCGCATCGTCGCGAACGTGGTGGCCACTTCGTTGCACATCTGAAGGCTAATATAAGGCAATCTTTCGAGCATCGGACGAACAAGTTCTCAACACGAAAGAAGACCGGCTCGGAACGAGCTTCGAAACGGTATGCTATGTGCAACATGTGCAAGATATCCACTCGATACCGAAGAGTGCACGAGGCCACCATGAGGTTGTGGCTAGGGACACACCCATGGCATCTTAAATGATCATCTCGAAATCCAAATTTCACATCGTCCCATGAAATACATATGTCTTGCATGCGAAAATCACATTCGCATCGAGTCGGGTGTCCCGAGTCGCATCGTCGCGAACGTGGTGGCCACTTCGTTGCACATCTGAAGGCTAATATAAGGCAATCTTTCGAGCATTTGTGCCTCCTCGGACGAACAAGTTCTCAACACGAAAGAAGACCGGCTCGGAACGAGCTTCGAAACGGTATGATGTGCAACATGACTCATCACCGTTTGCAAGATATCCACTCGATACCGAAGAGTGCACGAGGCCACCATGAGGTTGTGGCTAGGGACACACCCATGGCATCTTAAATGATCATCTCGAAATCCAAAATTTCACATCGTCCCATGAAATACATATGTCTTGCATGCAAATCACATTCGCATCGAGTCGGTGTCCCGAGTCGCATTTCGCGAACGTGGTGGCCACTTCGTTGCACATTGAAGGCTAATATAAGGCAATCTTTCGAGCATTTGTGCCTCCTCGGACGAACAAGTTCTCAACACGAAAGAAGACCGGCTCGGAACGAGCTTCGAAACGGTATGCTATGTGCAACATGACTCATCACCATTTGCAAGATATCCACTCGATACCGAAGAGTGCACGAGGCCACCATGAGGTTGTGGCTAGGGACACACATGGCATCTTAAATGGCAAGAATGGCTCGAAGGATCCACGAAACTTCGAAACGGTATGCTATGAAATACAATCATGACTCATGCCGAACCATCACATTCGCATCGAGTCGGGTGTCGCCGAGTCGCATCGTCGCGAACGTGGTGGCCACTTCGTTGCACATCTGAAGGCTAATATAAGGCAATCTTTCGAGCATGTGCTGACACCCCGTGGCATCTTAAATGATCTCTCGAAAGAATCCAAATATTCACACCGGCCATGAACGATGTCGCATGCGGTATGAAAATCACATTGATCGAGTCGTTTGCAAGATATCCACTCGATACCGAAGAGTGCACGAGGCCACCATGAGGTTGTGGCTAGGTCGACACGACATGGTGGTGGCATGATTCGTTGCACAAATCAAGGCTAATATAAGGCAATCTTTCGAGCATGTGCCTGAAATACGGACATGTCAAGTTGCCGAAAATCACATTCGATCATCGACCGGCTCGTCCCGAGTCGCGATCGCTTCGCGAACGTGGTGGCCACTTCGTTGCACATCTGAAGGCTAATATAAGGCAATCTTTCGAGCATTTGTGCTCCTCGGACGAACAAGTTCTCAACACGAAAGAAGACCGGCTCGGAACGAGCTTCGAAACGGTATGATATGTGCAACATGACTCATCACCGTTTGCAAGATATCCACTCGATACCGAAGAGTGCACGAGGCCACCATGAGGTTGTGGCTAGGGACACACCCATGGCATCTTAAATGATCATCTCGAAATCCAAATATTCACATCGTCCCATGAAATACATATGTCTTGCATGCCGAAAATCACATTCGCATCGAGTCGGGTGTCCCGAGTCGCATCGTCGCGAACGTGTGGCCACTTCGTTGCACATCTAAGGCTAATATAAGGCAATCTTTCGAGCATTTGTGCCTCCTCGGACGAACAAGTTCTCAACACGAAAGAGATCTTAAGGGATATAAGCTTCGCGAGCATTTGTGCATGTGCAACATGACGAATCAAGTTCTGCAACATAAAGAGACTCCGGCTCGGAACGAAGAGTGCACGAAACGGTACCATGAGGTTGTGGCTAGGGACACACCCATGGCATCTTAAATGATCATCTCGAAATCCAAATTTCACATCGTCCCATGAAATACATACGTCTTGCATGCAAAAATCACATTCGCATCGAGTCGGGTGTCCGAGTCGCATCGTCGCGAACGTGGTGGCCACTTCGTTGCACATCTGAAGGCTAATATAAGGCAATCTTTCGAGCATTTGTGCCTCCTCGACGAACAAGTTCTCAACACGAAAAGACCGGCTCGGAACGAGCTTCGAAACGGTATGATATGTGCAACATGACTCATCACCATTTGCAAGATATCCACTCGATACCGAAGAGTGCACGAGGCCACCATGAGGTTGTGGCTAGGGACACACCCATGGCATCTTAAATGATCATCTCGAAATCCAAATTTCACATCGTCCCATGAAATACATATGTCTTGCATGAAAATCACATTCGCATCGAGTCGGGTGTCCCGGCGAACGTGGTGGCCACTTCGTTGCACATCTGAAGGCTAATATAAGGCAATCTTTCGAGCATTTGTGCCTCCTCGGACGAACAAGTTCTCAACACACGAACGAGCTCGAACTATGTGCAACATGACTCATCACCGTTTGCAAGATATCCACTCGATACCGAAGAGTGCACGAGGCCACCATGAGGTTGTGGCTAGGGACACACCCATGGCATCTTAAATGATCATCTCGAAATCCAAAATTTCACATCGTCCCATGAAATACATATGTCTTGCATGCCGAAAATCACATTCGCATCGAGTCGGGTGTCCCGAGTCGCATCGTCGCGAACGTGGTGGCCACTTCGTTGCACATCTGAAGGCTAATATAAGGCAATCTTTCGAGCATTTGTGCCTCCTCGGACGAACAAGTTCTCAACACGAAAGAAGACCGGCTCGGAACGAGCTTCGAAACGGTATGCTATGTGCAACATGACTCATCACCGTTTGCAAGATATCCACTCGATACCGAAGAGTGCACGAGGCCACCATGAGGTTGTGGCTAGGGACACACCCATGGCATCTTAAATGATCATCTCGAAATCAAATTTCACATCGTCCCATGAAATACATATGTCTTGCATGCAAAATCACATTCGCATCGAGTCAGGTGTCCCGAGTCGCATCGTCGCGAACGTGGTGGCCACTTCGTTGCACATCTGAAGGCTAATATAAGGCAATCTTTCGAGCATTTGTGCCTCCTCGGACGAACAAGTTCTCAACACGAAAGAAGACCGGCTCGGAACGAGCTTCGAAACGGTATGATATGTGCAACATGACTCATCACCGTTTGCAAGATATCCACTCGATACCGAAGAGTGCACGAGGCCACCATGAGGTTGTGGCTAGGGACACACCCATGGCATCTTAAATGATCATCTCGAAATCCAAATTTCACATCGTCCCATGAAATACATATGTCTTGCATGCCGAAAATCACATTCGCATCGAGTCGGGTGTCCCGAGTCGCATCGTCGCGAACGTGGTGGCCACTTCGTTGCACATCTTAAGGCTAATATAAGGCAATCTTTCGAGCATTTGTGCCTCCTCGGACGAACAAGTTCTCAACACGAAAGAAGACCGGCTCGGAACGAGCTTCGAAACGGTATGCTATGTGCAACATGACTCATCACCATTTGCAAGATATCCACTCGATACCGAAGAGTGCACGAGGCCACCATGAGGTTGTGGCTAGGGACACACCCATGGCATCTTAAATGATCATCTCGAAATCCAAATTTCACATCGTCCCATGAAATACATATGTCTTGCATGCCGAAAATCACATTCGCATCGAGTCGGGTGTCCCGAGTCGCATCGTCGCGAACGTGGTGGCCACTTCGTTGCACATCTGAAGGCTAATATAAGGCAATCTTTCGAGCATTTGTGCCTCCTCGGACGAACAAGTTCTCAACACGAAAGAAGACCGGCTCGGAACGAGCTTCGAAACGGTATGCTATGTGCAACATGACTCATCACCATTTGCAAGATATCCACTCGATACCGAAGAGTGCACGAGGCCACCATGAGGTTGTGGCTAGGGACACACCCATGGCATCTTAAATGATCATCTCGAAATCCAAAATTCACATCGTCCCATGAAATACATATGTCTTGCATGCGAAAATCACATTCGCATCGAGTCGGGTGTCCCGAGTCGCATCGTCGCGAACGTGTGGCCACTTCGTTGCACATCTGAAGGCTAATATAAGGCAATCTTTCGAGCATTTGTGCCTCCTCGGACGAACAAGTTCTCAACACGAATGTATGTGCAACATGACTCATCACCGTTTGCAAGATATCCACTCGATACCGAAGAGTGCACGACCATGAGGTTGTGGCTAGGGACACACATCTTAAATGATCATCTCGAATCCAAAATTCACATCGTCCCATGAAATACATACGTCTTGCATCAAAAATCACATTCGCATCGAGTCGGGTGTCCCGAGTCGCATCGTCGCGAACGGTGGCCACTTCGTTGCACATCTGAAGGCTAATATAAGGCAATCTTTCGAGCATTTGTGCCTCCTCGGACGAACAAGTTCTCAACACGAAAGAAGACCGGCTCGGAACGAGCTTCGAAACGGTATGCTATGTGCAACATGACTCATCACCATTTGCAAGATATCCACTCGATACCGAAGAGTGCACGAGGCCACCATGAGGTTGTGGCTAGGGACACACCCATGGCATCTTAAATGATCATCTCGAAATCCAAAATTTCACATCGTCCCATGAAATACATATGTCTTGCATGCCGAAAATCACATTCGCATCGAGTCGGGTGTCCCGAGTCGCATCGTCGCGAACGTGTGGCCACTTCGTTGCACATCTGAAGGCTAATATAAGGCAATCTTTCGAGCATTTGTGCCTCCTCGGACGAACAAGTTCTCAACACGAAAGAAGACCGGCTCGGAACGAGCTTCGAAACGGTATGATATGTGCAACATGACTCATCACCGTTTGCAAGATATCCACTCGATACCGAAGAGTGCACGAGGCCACCATGAGGTTGTGGCTAGGGACACACCCATGGCATCTTAAATGATCATCTCGAAATCCAAATTTCACATCGTCCCATGAAATACATATGTCTTGCATGCCGAAAATCACATTCGCATCGAGTCGGGTGTCCCGAGTCGCATCGTCGCGAACGTGGTGGCCACTTCGTTGCACATTAAGGCTAATATAAGGCAATCTTTCGAGCATTTGTGCCCCTCGGACGAACAAGTTCTCAACACGAAAGAAGACCGGCTCGGAACGAGCTTCGAAACGGTATGCTATGTGCAACATGACTCATCATTTGCAAGATATCCACTCGATACCGAAGAGTGCACGAGGCCACCATGAGGTTGTGGCTAGGGACACACCATGGCATCTTAAATGATCATCTCGAAATCCAAATATTCACATCGTCCCATGAAATACATATGTGTCGAAAATCACATTCGCATCGAGTCGGGTGTCCCGAGTCGCATCGTCGCGAACGTGTGGCCACTTCGTTGCATCTGAAGGCTAATATAAGGCAATCTTTCGAGCATTTGTGCCTCCTCGGACGAACAAGTTCTCAACACGAAAGACCGGCTCGGAACGAGCTTCGAAACGGTATATGTGCAACATGACTCATCACCTTTGCAAGATATCCACTCGATACCGAAGAGTGCACGAGGCCACCATGAGGTTGTGGCTAGGGACACACCCATGGCATCTTAAATGATCATCTCGAAATCCAAATTCACATCGTCCCATGAAATACATATGTCTTGCATGCCGAAAATCACATTCGCATCGAGTCGGGTGTCCCGAGTCGCATCGTCGCGAACGTGTGGCCACTTCGTTGCACATAAGGCTAATATAAGGCAATCTTTCGAGCATTTGTGCTCCTCGGGAACAAGTTCTCAACACGAAAGAGACCGGCTCGGAACGAGCTTCGAAACGGTATGCTATGTGCAACAATCACCATTTGCAAGATATCCACTCGATACCGAAGAGTGCACCATGAGGTTGTGGCTAGGGACACACCATGGCATCTTAAATGATCATCTCGAAATCCAAATATTCACATCGTCCCATGAAATACATATGTGCAAAAATCACATTCGCATCGAGTCAGGTGTCCCGAGTCACATTTTCGCGAACGTGGTGGCCACTTCGTTGCACATCTTGAAGGCTAATATAAGGCAATCTTCGAGCATTTGTGCCTCCTCGGACGAACAAGTTCTCAACACGAAAGAAGACCGGCTCGGAACGAGCTTCGAAACGGTATGCTATGTGCAACATGACTCATCACCGTTTGCAAGATATCCACTCGATACCGAAGAGTGCACGAGGCCACCATGAGGTTGTGGCTAGGGACACACCCATGGCATCTTAAATGATCATCTCGAAATCCAAATTTCACATCGTCCCATGAAATACATATGTCTTGCATGCCGAAAATCACATTCGCATCGAGTCGGGTGTCCCGAGTCGCATCGTCGCGAACGTGGTGGCCACTTCGTTGCACATCTGAAGGCTAATATAAGGCAATCTTTCGAGCATTTGTGCCTCCTCGGACGAACAAGTTCTCAACACGAAAGAAGACCGGCTCGGAACGAGCTTCGAAACGGTATGCTATGTGCAACATGACTCATCACCATTTGCAAGATATCCACTCGATACCGAAGAGTGCACGAGGCCACCATGAGGTTGTGGCTAGGGACACACCCATGGCATCTTAAATGATCATCTCGAAATCAAATTTCACATCGTCCCATGAAATACATATGTCTTGCATGCCGAAAATCACATTCGCATCGAGTCGGGTGTCCCGAGTCGCATCGTCGCGAACGTGGTGGCCACTTCGTTGCACATCTGAAGGCTAATATAAGGCAATCTTTCGAGCATTTGTGCCTCCTCGGACGAACAAGTTCTCAACACGAAAGAAGATATGTGCAACATGACTCATCACCGTTTGCAAGATATCCACTCGATACCGAAGAGTGCACGAGGCCACCATGAGGTTGTGGCTAGGGACACACCCATGCATCTTAAATGATCATCTCGAAATCCAAATTTCACATCGTCCATGAAATACATACGTCTTGCATGCCGAAAATCACATTCGCATCGAGTCAGGTGTCCCGAGTCGCATCGTCGCGAACGTGTGGCCACTTCGTTGCACATCTAAGGCTAATATAAGGCAATCTTTCGAGCATTTGTGCCTCTCGGACGAACAAGTTCTCAACACGAAAGAAGACCGGCTCGGAACGAGCTTCGAAACGGTATGCTATGTGCAACATGACTCATCACCATTTGCAAGATATCCACTCGATACCGAAGAGTGCACGAGGCCACCATGAGGTTGTGGCTAGGGACACACCATGGCATCTTAAATGATCATCTCGAAATCAAATTTCACATCGTCCCATGAAATACATATGTCTTGCATGTCAAAAATCACATTCGCATCGAGTCGGTGTCCCGAGTCACATTTTCGCGAACGTGGTGGCCACTTCGTTGCACATCTAAGGCTAATATAAGGCAATCTTTCGAGCATTTGTGCCTCCTCGGACGAACAAGTTCTCAACACGAAAGAAGACCGGCTCGGAACGAGCTTCGAAACGGTATGATATGTGCAACATGACTCATCACCGTTTGCAAGATATCCACTCGATACCGAAGAGTGCACGAGGCCACCATGAGGTTGTGGCTAGGGACACACCCATGCATCTTAAATGATCATCTCGAAATCAAATTTCACATCGTCCATGAAATACATACGTCTTGCATGCGAAAATCACATTCGCATCGAGTCGGGTGTCCCGAGTCGCATCGTCGCGAACGTGTGGCCACTTCGTTGCACATCTAAGGCTAATATAAGGCAATCTTTCGAGCATTTGTGCCTCCTCGGACGAACAAGTTCTCAACACGAAAGAAGACCGGCTCGGAACGAGCTTCGAAACGGTATGATATGTGCAACATGACTCATCACCATTTGCAAGATATCCACTCGATACCGAAGAGTGCACGAGGCCATGAGGTTGTGGCTAGGGACACACCCATGGCATCTTAAATGATCATCTCGAAATCCAAAATTTCACATCCCATGAAATACATATGTCTTGCATGTAAAAATCACATTCGCATCGAGTCAGGTGTCCCGAGTCACATTTTCGCGAACGTGGTGGCCACTTCGTTGCACATCTGAAGGCTAATATAAGGCAATCTTTCGAGCATTTGTGCCTCGGACGAACAAGTTCTCAACACGAAAGAAGACGGCTCGGAACGAGCTTCGAAACGGTATGATATGTGCAACATGACTCATCACCGTTTGCAAGATATCCACTCGATACCGAAGAGTGCACGAGGCCACCATGAGGTTGTGGCTAGGACACACCCATGGCATCTTAAATGATCATCTCGAAATCAAAATTTCACATCGTCCATGAAATACATATGTCTTGCATGTCAAAAATCACATTCGCATCGAGTCGGGTGTCCCGAGTCGCATCGTCGCGAAGTGGCCACTTCGTTGCACATCTGAAGGCTAATATAAGGCAATCTTTCGAGCATTTGTGCTCTCGGACGAACAAGTTCTCAACACGAAAGAAGACGGCTCGGAACGAGCTTCGAAACGGTATGATATGTGCAACATGACTCATCACCGTTGCAAGATATCCACTCGATACCGAAGAGTGCACGAGGCCACCATGAGGTTGTGGCTAGGGACACACCATGGCATCTTAAATGATCATCTCGAAATCCAAAATTTCACATCGTCCATGAAATACATACGTCTTGCATGAAAAATCACATTCGCATCGAGTCGGTGTCCCGAGTCGCATCGTCGCGAACGTGGTGGCCACTTCGTTGCACATCTGAAGGCTAATATAAGGCAATCTTTCGAGCATTTGTGCTCCTCGGACGAACAAGTTCTCAACACGAAAGAAGACCGGCTCGGAACGAGCTTCGAAACGGTATGCTATGTGCAACATGACTCATCACCATTTGCAAGATATCCACTCGATACCGAAGAGTGCACGAGGCCACCATGAGGTTGTGGCTAGGGACACACCCATGGCATCTTAAATGATCATCTCGAAATCAAATTTCACATCGTCCATGAAATACATATGTCTTGCATGTCAAAAATCACATTCGCATCGAGTCAGGTGTCCGAGTCACATTTTCGCGAACGTGGTGGCCACTTCGTTGCACATCTGAAGGCTAATATAAGGCAATCTTTCGAGCATTTGTGCCTCCTCGGACGAACAAGTTCTCAACACGAAAGAAGACCGGCTCGGAACGAGCTTCGAAACGGTATGATATGTGCAACATGACTCATCACCGTTTGCAAGATATCCACTCGATACCGAAGAGTGCACGAGGCCACCATGAGGTTGTGGCTAGGACACACCCATGGCATCTTAAATGATCATCTCGAAATCCAAAATTTCACATCGTCCCATGAAATACATATGTCTTGCATGTCAAAAATCACATTCGCATCGAGTCGGTGTCCCGAGTCGCATTCGCAACGTGGTGGCCACTTCGTTGCACATCTGAAGGCTAATATAAGGCAATCTTTCGAGCATTTGTGCCTCTCGGACGAACAAGTTCTCAACACGAAAGAAGACCGGCTCGGAACGAGCTTCGAAACGTATGATATGTGCAACATGACTCATCACCTTTGCAAGATATCCACTCGATACCGAAGAGTGCACGAGGCCACCATGAGGTTGTGGCTAGGGACACACCCATTAAATGATCATCTCGAAATCAAAATTTCACATCGTCCCATGAAATACATACGTCTTGCATGAAAAAATCACATTCGCATCGAGTCAGGTGTCCCGAGTCACATTTTCGCGAACGTGGTGGCCACTTCGTTGCACATCTGAAGGCTAATATAAGGCAATCTTTCGAGCATTTGTGCCTCCTCGGACGAACAAGTTCTCAACACGAAAGAAGACCGGCTCGGAACGAGCTTCGAAACGGTATGATATGTGCAACATGACTCATCACCGTTTGCAAGATATCCACTCGATACCGAAGAGTGCACGAGGCCACCATGAGGTGTGGCTAGGACACACCCATGGCATCTTAAATGATCATCTCGAAATCCAAAATTTCACATCGTCCCATGAAATATACGTCTTGCATGCCGAAAATCACATTCGCATCGAGTCGGTGTCCCGAGTCGCATCGTCGCGAACGTGGTGGCCACTTCGTTGCACATCTGAAGGCTAATATAAGGCAATCTTTCGAGCATTTGTGCCTCCTCGGACGAACAAGTTCTCAACACGAAAGAAGACCGGCTCGGAACGAGCTTCGAAACGGTATGATATGTGCAACATGACTCATCACCATTTGCAAGATATCCACTCGATACCGAAGAGTGCACGAGGCCACCATGAGGTTGTGGCTAGGGACACACCCATGGCATCTTAAATGATCATCTCGAAATCAAAATTTCACATCGTCCCATGAAATACATATGTCTTGCATGTCAAAAATCACATTCGCATCGAGTCAGGTGTCCCGAGTCACATTTTCGCGAACGTGGTGGCCACTTCGTTGCACATCTGAAGGCTAATATAAGGCAATCTTTCGAGCATTTTGTGCCTCCTCGGACGAACAAGTTCTCAAACGAAAGAAGACCGGCTCGGAACGAGCTTCGAAACGGTATGATATGTGCAACATGACTCATCACCGTTTGCAAGATATCCACTCGATACCGAAGAGTGCACGAGGCCACCATGAGGTTGTGGCTAGGACACACCCATGGCATCTTAAATGATCATCTCGAAATCCAAAATTTCACATCGTCCCATGAAATACATATGTCTTGCATGCCGAAAATCACATTCGCATCGAGTCGGTGTCCCGAGTCGCATCGTCGCGAACGTGGTGGCCACTTCGTTGCACATCTGAAGGCTAATATAAGGCAATCTTTCGAGCATTTGTGCCTCCTCGGACGAACAAGTTCTCAACACGAAAGAAGACCGGCTCGGAACGAGCTTCGAAACGGTATGCTATGTGCAACATGACTCATCACCGTTTGCAAGATATCCACTCGATACCGAAGAGTGCACGAGGCCACCATGAGGTTGTGGCTAGGGACACACCCATGGCATCTTAAATGATCATCTCGAAATCCAAATTTCACATCGTCCCATGAAATACATATGTCTTGCATGCCAAAAATCACATTCGCATCGAGTCAGGTGTCCCGAGTCACATTTTCGCGAACGTGGTGGCCACTTCGTTGCACATCTGAAGGCTATATAAGGCAATCTTTCGAGCATTGTGCTCCTCGGACGAACAAGTTCTCAACACGAAAGAAGACGGCTCGGAACGAGCTTCGAAACGGTATGATATGTGCAACATGACTCATCACCGTTTGCAAGATATCCACTCGATACCGAAGAGTGCACGAGGCCACCATGAGGTTGTGGCTAGGGACACACCCATGGCATCTTAAATGATCATCTCGAAATCCAAATTTTCACATCGTCCCATGAAATACATATGTCTTGCATGTCAAAAATCACATTCGCATCGAGTCAGGTGTCCCGAGTCACATTTTCGCGAACGTGGTGGCCACTTCGTTGCACATCTGAAGGCTAATATAAGGCAATCTTTCGAGCATTTGTGCCTCCTCGGACGAACAAGTTCTCAACACGAAAGAAGACCGGCTCGGAACGAGCTTCGAAACGGTATGTATGCAACATGACTCTCACCATGCAAGATATCCACTCGATACCGAAGAGTGCACGAGGCCACCATGAGGTTGTGGCTAGGGACACCCCATGGCATCTTAAATGATCATCTCGAAATCCAAAATTTCACATCGTCCCATGAAATACATATGTCTTTGCATGTCAAAAATCACATTCGCATCGAGTCAGGTGTCCCGAGTCACATTTTCGCGAACGTGGTGGCCACTTCGTTGCACATCTGAAGGCTAATATAAGGCAATCTTTCGAGCATTTGTGCCTCCTCGGACGAACAAGTTCTCAACACGAAAGAAGACCGGCTCGGAACGAGCTTCGAAACGGTATGATATGTGCAACATGACTCATCACCATTTGCAAGATATCCACTCGATACCGAAGAGTGCACGAGGCCACCATGAGGTTGTGGCTAGGGACACACCCATGGCATCTTAAATGATCATCTCGAAATCCAAAATTTCACATCGTCCCATGAAATACATATGTCTTGCATGTCAAAATCACATTCGCATCGAGTCGGTGTCCCGAGTCGCATCGTCGCGAACGTGGTGGCCACTTCGTTGCACATCTGAAGGCTAATATAAGGCAATCTTTCGAGCATTTGTGCCTCCTCGGACGAACAAGTTCTCAACACGAAAGAAGACCGGCTCGGAACGAGCTTCGAAACGGTATGATATGTGCAACATGACTCATCACTTTGCAAGATATCCACTCGATACCGAAGAGTGCACGAGGCCACCATGAGGTTGTGGCTAGGGACACACCCATGGCATCTTAAATGATCATCTCGAAATCAAAATTTCACATCGTCCCATGAAATACATATGTCTTGCAAAAATCACATTCGCATCGAGTCAGGTGTCCCGAGTCACATTTTCGCGAACGGGTGGCCACTTCGTTGCACATCTGAAGGCTAATATAAGGCAATCTTTCGAGCATTTGTGCCTCGGACGAACAAGTTCTCAACACGAAAGAGACGGCTCGGAACGAGCTTCGAAACGGTATGATATGTGCAACATGACTCATCACCGTTTGCAAGATATCCACTCGATACCGAAGAGTGCACGAGGCCACCATGAGGTTGTGGCTAGGACACACCCATGGCATCTTAAATGATCATCTCG